>JAQGBX010004059.1:0-16011 GCA_034698745.1 Megaphyllum sjaelandicum | reverse complement strand
CCGACCCAGGAATCGAACCTGAGTCTACCGAATGCAAGACGAGGATGCCAACCTCTAAGCCACCTTGCTCGGTTGCTCCCCGCAAAAATTCTTCGTATACTGTGTGTGCAACCCCAAACTTATAAATCAGAGGATTTGTGATTCTCGTTTGATAAATTGCATTAAGTGTCTCCAATTTATCAACTTCTAAACGTTGAGCCAAAGCAGTTCTGCGCCACACCAGACTACGGTCCATAAACCAAGCATTCAAAACGAAAATTACTGATGTCGTTGAATCAAGTTCGTTAGATGATCAATAAAAGAGTTGCTTGGTCGTGAATGCTGAAAGGATCATTTATACGTGTGCATGCTCAGGTTAACCAATGACCAACTTACAGATGCGTTTCAAGTTTTTATTTTTTTTAAAAAAAAGTATGGGTAGTGAAAAACGGGAACAGGGGAAATGAATGGATTCATTGAAAGGGATAAACCTCGTGTTATTTGTAGGTTACAAAATACAAACGCCACCATTCGAAAAACTGGCACAGTCGAACATCGGTATAAAATTAAAGTAAGATCAGCTCTCAGATCCAATTACCCCATGCTAATGCAGACGCAAAAGATAAGTGTCACGAGTCAATTAACGAACATGATAAAATGTCGGTAAAACGAAAAGAGCAAGAAATGGTTGCTTGATGATTACATACTGAAAGACACCCCAAATTCAAAGTTTATCTTGTCGAGAGCAACTGAGTGATATAAATAACAAAATTTCATAAAAAAGGTAAGGGAAAAAATGATAAACGATGTTTTTCAAGCTTACTAGAGAATCATATAGCCGAAAACTGTTTGTATTTGATACAAAAAAGTAGCCGGTGGTCTATGGGCAAAATCTGGAAATTTTGCATCGAAATAAACAAAGCTAGAGCTCTTTGTTTATTTGGTGCAACTTGTTAAGCAAATAGCCTACGTTTACCTTTCCCCATTTTTATATTAAAAGGTAAATAAACATAAAAATTATTCAACTTAAATGCTTAGAATGCAGCTCCATTTAACCTTTCAGGTGGAGCTATTTTAAAGTTTACTTTTCAATAAAAACATGAAATGTAACAGATTTGTGCCCATGAGGCCAAAAGGAATATTGGATAAATAATTTCTACATAGTGGAGAAATCAAATATTGTTCCCAATAACAATATGTTCCCTATTATTGTTGTACTATTATTATTATTTATTATTATTATAGATCATGGTACGAAATATGTTTCTAAGAAAAAATTGCTATCAATAATTTATAGACTGGCTAAAAAAGCATACAAAGTATCTGACGGGAAAGGTTAACTTTCCTTAAACGTCTATAGATTTTCAAATTTCTCGCTCTGACTGTTTTGGTTGTATCCATCTCCCGCTGGCAAATAGAAGGATAAATAATTTGAAATTCAAATAGAAAGTTGTCATATCAACAGTGCATGGATGAATTAAATATCCCAGCTTCGAATGTGAAATTTGGCACATATTTTCAACTTCGTGTCTTTTGAAATGCAAACGGAAGAGGTTCTTGGTAGTGGTACATGTATTTATTTCCAGAAAAACACGTTGGTGCATTTGCCAAAGAGTTGAACTAGGATACCATTTGAACGGCATGACGATAGATGGGAAAACAAATTAAATTTCATGAGAGAAAGAATTCAGCGCAATAAGAAAATGGCTAATTCGGAAACGGTTGGCTTAATTTGGAAATGTTGGTCGATTTACAACACAACGTGGATTTCAAGATTGGCTTAATTTGTTCAAGTGCATACTGGTTGCCAAAACAAAACACAATTACTTATTCATTTATTGCCAAATCCTGGCTCAATTTTCATCAAATTAAAAATAGTAAATGGCCTTGCATGCAATCAGTTGCATGAAAGTAATGCTACTGGTATTTAGCGAATTAAAAATAGAACGTTGTCAAGCTGGACAATTGAGATGATTACACTGTGGCCATAAAGTATGTAAAATTCATTGAACACTCTCTGGTATAGTGGATTGTTTCATTTTACTTCTTATCATGTAGTGCAAAGCAGAAAATGAAGAGAATCATAATTTTTAAAGAAAATAGTGCGTTACTTAACTCAAACTGTTTTCAAGTTAACTTTTTGCGATTAGTGAATCATGAATGTATTCATTACGCATATTTTAACACAAAATTACATTTTTGCATATTTACATTTAGCAGAATTTCACAGTATTTAATAAAGCTCATACTCAATAAAAATTTGTATGCAACAATTCTGCCCATATGATAACTTATGTTATTCATGACTAGTCACCAGTAATAAAAATCGTGTTTATGTTAAGTACCTACGTATTATACGGTCAATGTTCTAAATATAATCCCGAATGGAGGTCGTAAAATACATTTACAATAGAATTCAACAACGAAGTTCATTAGAAAATAATACAAACATTATTTTAAACTTAAATTAACCACACGGCTGATAATTGGGTTACATTTTTCCCACCCAAATCAGGAACAGGACAACCCAGAACACCCAGAACACGAAAGAAGCTTTGCTTAGCTATGAGTGATTGCCCGATTCAGGGGATGCTTCGTCGCCTACACACTATTAAAGATTATCTAACCGACTTAATTCACGAGTGTGACGTCCTGCAGAGGGTTTGTTTTGCCAAGACGCTTCCGGGAAAATTTTCCCTTCATTTTCAATTGAAATCTAAAACGGCTTTAATCGTCAAGAGTGCGCGTACATGTTACGTTTCTAGGAAGGATGGGAGGTGGGGGGGGGGGGTAGTGTTCATCGCCTCCCTCCACACCACATGTCCTAGGCATCCGCAGACTGGTTCAATGGACCAATAGCGCGCCGGCTGCCAAAAGCCATTCAGCAGGAGCTGGAGCATTGACCCGGGCTTTCAACTTCGATCTGGGAGACATGTGGATTTCGTGTGGTAGCACCGCAGATGCAGCATTTGCATCGGAGGTGCAGCGATGTCCTCGTATAGCGCTGACCTTTACAACGTAGCCAGATGTGGTTGTAAAAAGAGTGCGAAACAGTTCATTTAATGTGCATCGTGGCTGCAATTTCGCCTTCAAAAATCTTGCCAACCAATTTGCAGTTTGGCGCCCAGAGAATTGCGCGAAAATTAGCAAATGCACAACAAAATTAAATCTGGGACAAGCCCAAGTCGTACGAGACAAAATTCCATGCACGGAAACTTGCGCAATGTTCGCCGACGAATGATTTTTCCATGTGATGACAACAATTGTGGACTATTTTAATGTTATTCAGATCCTTAAATGAACTTGTAATAAATGACCCTTTAATAAAGCTTCGTTTTTCATCAAATTGAAGTCAATTTCTATGATCGCATGTTGTTTAGAATTTGATATACACTGTACATACAGTATAAGTACATGTATTCCACCATAATTAAAAGTGCTAACACCAAAAACGTAAAAAAATATAACTCACTATACATTTTTATCCTAAATTTAAACAGCTGGAAAGCTGAATTTAAAAGCCATGAAGTATTTGCTAAGACAATTTCTCTGACACTTCAGAAACCCCATAGTTTTTGTAATTACGATATTCTTTAATGCATGTTAAAATAACTTCAAAGAATGCATTAGCTAAGTAAACATCCCCTTTATATCGATGGAAAAAAATAATTTTCATTTCAATTAACAAAATGGGGGCAAGAAAATTCACCCTGGATAAAAGGTTTCTAATTAAAGAATTTTCTCATTACTCATTTTTAAAATAAGCCCAACTTTTCGTAAGATTAACAAAACTTCAATATTCGAAGCAGTTAGTAGCGCATAACTTGGCATACATGTTCATATGTTCACAATAACAACCTAACAAATATGAGATAATGTAAATGTCGAGTATCACAATTGGCTTAAAGATGGTGCACCACCCCGATTAGTCCAGGAATGAATTTCATAATTTTCGACGAAATGCCGGAAGAATACCTAGCACTCGACTGAAATAAACTGCAATGGTTTATTAAACCACTTAAAAAGATCCCCATAACAACCTATATATAGTCCCTTTATGGGAATTACGTTCTATGGGTTTCATATGCAATATTTGCTGGGGCGCACACATTCAAAGTCACTCATGTATTCATGTTCCACGCATAAGGAATGGTGTTCAAGGCATAATGTCTCTATCAGACTCTATTTGTGCTGTTAATTTTTACCCACACTCTGCATCAAACGTTGAGAGGCGATGTTCATTATTCGAAAATTAGACAATTTTAAGCTTAGATGCCATTTCCAATGTCACGTTATCCATACAAAAAAATCGATTCCTTTAACCGAGGATTATGCACGTTGAAAACCTCCATTCGATTTAATAGCTTGCGGATGGTTGCTTTTTGAAAGAATTGCACTTTTGCGATGCAATTTACTTTTTAGGATGCTGAGCATCAATATACTTTCATGAGCCTGGAAACAATTTCGCGCCAGACAACAAACAAGGCACGCCACGACATTGAGATGCTGCCATTTACAGCATGCAGCATTTTAGTACAATGAAGGGGTTTCGTCATTTTCTTTTTTTAAATATGAAGAGTAGCTGCATATATAAGGTCTAAACACATCCCAATAATACATTCTTCATTAGCTCCTAAAAAAACAACCTTGCCTCAAGAATAATGGAAATATGAATATTATGCGAGAAGAAAGCTATATGCATTCCAAATCTTCGACATGCCAACACCGTTGAAATAGAATTCCAAGATTTAATTAAAACCCAGGAATTGTTTAAATTTGGTTGTGAACATTTCAGAATTGGGCTGGAGGAATTTATCAGCTATAATTAAAAGTCAGCTATACGTAATTAGTATAACGAACAACCATCAGCGGCATCATTCGGATACAATACAAATTGTGGTAAATTCTATATCTTGAAAGTCACTTAGACGAAATTAGAACACAAGAAGTAAATATTTGCGATGAAATCACTTTACGTTTTAGAACAAAAAATGATGGGTTTAATGTATGCTCTATGTATGTATGTATGTGGTTTGGGGGGCGAAAAGTGTTTTTATGAAGCGCCTTAATTGCGGAAATGGTATGGGGGCACTGCGGTCATGATTCGTTGAATTTCGTTCACTAAGCCCACTTCGTCACTTCAGCAAGTCGCTATCGGTAAGTACAGCCCGGGGAACTTTGCCCGGGTTTTACGACTAGTTTGAAATAATAAATCTGTATGTTTCAAACATTAAGCTTCAAAAGATTCACTAGTACTTCATGACAAGAAATACCAAGCACAAACTATTTTTTAAGAAAAATGATGATATCGTGAAATTGTCGAAATTAATGCAATTAAAACTTTTAAAAACGCAATTCATAGTTAGAAACCATCTGCAAGATATCAAAATATGTGTAACTTGTATGAATGTGTGAGGATTTCAGGTAGTCCCTCATATAACCGAAACTTGGGTAAGTTGGGTTGCCTGAATTTCAAAGAACACATTTTTAAAACATGCATTTCGAATACTATTTTAAAGTATACAATCATTTGAATGATAAACACATTTTGAAGTGTCGCATGCGTTCTTAAACCGTGTTGTTATATTATGGATGTTTTGAATTATTTATAATGTATCATTTTTTAGCGAAAGGGTACTTGTTTAACGATAACACTAACTTGGTATGACTAACACAAATTGACCAACTGAAACATTTGAAGTTGCAAGCATGCAAAAAAAAAATCAGATAAGTCAATTTTGCTTGCAGCTGCTCATCCAACTTTTTTGTCCTTTATTAAACAAGTTTTTTGGGCCTGGTGGGCCTTCATTCAGGTGAGATAATTCAAGATAATTTCGGATATAAAAACTTCAACGGAAAATTGGTTATTAGGCTGTTATGGTCACGATCCATACACATGCATATTATACTGCGATAAACGGTGTTAACCGCATATACGTACATTAACAATGCAACATCGCATCCTGTAATGACAAAATTGTACTGGAGTCTGCCAAGAAGGCAGTTCGTCCATTTGGAAAACGTTTGGGTATGTCATTAATCGTACATCCTGCACGCATCATAATTACATACTGTATGTCATACCTTGGTTCGAGGCCTATTTTTTTATAAACGTACTAAATCTCCTTTCGTCAAATGATAGATTACAAGAATATGGGTTGTACAACCACACACAAAAAGCAAACAACTGAATAACAAGAGCATTCTTCTGCAGATAGCGTTTCTTAGAAATACAGTATTACGAAACATGGTTTCTGAAAATTAAGCGGTTTGTGCTTCATTGCTTTAGAAGGGAGAAATTGTCAATGTTTATTCTAGAAACAATCGCTAAGAAACATAATAACTACTCTGAAATTGTTGCTTTCAGCTATCCTAATATGCACAAAGGAATTTCATCTCGATTAGGCAGCTCCTGCAATTAACCACCAATTAGTGCAAACAGCATCGATTCTTTTATGAAGCACAATTCTGAAACGTGAGTTTCATTTGCCTTAAGCTATTTTCAATTACGTAAGACATTAGCAATATCAATCGGAGCTAGAATATCCTGAAATTAAAAAATGGAATTATTGAAAGAAAGGGGTTTTGGAGAAGGGTATTAATAAAACCAAGTTTCGTAAGAATAACAGTTCGGCTGCCATCATGAATTAAGAATGGATCGAACCTTTTTTCAAAAGTAATTAATTCACATGTATATGGCATTCATCCAGTTTTCAAAACCAACGTAAAACTGAGCTCTGCTTGTTGATTACAGTAAAGTCAACTATTTCATTCTTTGATAGTAAAGGCGTGTGGCATTAAAATATATGCCTCAATTTATAATGTATATTAATATCGAGTCATTGTTGTTACAATTCTAAATCAATTAATTCTACCAACGACCAAGAGTCGCCAGTTACATGTACGTTATGAATGTAATGTATTTACCAATTTCAACAACATAATCGTCCAGTACGTAATTTTACCCTATAGCTGCGTTTACATATTAAAGCTGCAGCGCAACAGACCATGCATATTGTTTTGAGTGCACTGTACTTTAAAGAAATCTTTATATTGGCTTCACCTCATGTTTCCTTGGTACCTCATTGACAAACATGTATACAATGTACATTGTAGATTGGCTAAAGCTTTTTAGCCAAACGACTTTCCGCCATTTTATTGAGGTGACCTTCGTCATTATAGGGGTAAAATAACTTTACAATTTGCCTCAGTGCATACTTACTTTTATGGTTTATCGTTTGCTACACTTCTTTATGCAATACTGCACAGTACTAGTAACTACTGTATGCCAAACTGTTTCTAAAAAACTGACAGTTTCATGCACAGACGTCTGGCACATAATCGATTTTTCTTGAAATCTTTGAAAACGTGTACTCATAGTAGGCCTACACGTTTTCAAAGATTTTTCAAATCTGCATACGAACAGAGATCTACCCGGAAAAATGTCTCCATGTAGCAACTCAATTTCTATTCTATTTCTATTCTTTACCCTGCAGTCAGTACATAGTACCATGTGGCAGGGGGGATCATTATACAATTCAAGTCAGTCTAAGCAGTCTGGTCATGATTGATCCCAACATCACAATTTAGTTATATTTCCCGTATTTGGGATTTTAATGAAAAGAATGGGATAGGATAGGAAGACGGTCATGGCCGATTTATTATAGGAACAATCCCAGCTTTCGCCTGGGCCATGGAGGAATTGTGGGAAACTATGAAAAACCAATTGTATGCGGATTTCATTTTTTCAGGTATCTTCACGACTTAATTCGATAGAACTATACTTCAAATAAATGTTCCAATGCCTAAAATACTGCAAATACATGTTACTAAATACAATTCGATATATATATATATCTGGTATATGGTAAATCTACTTAAACTTTGCCCAAAACACCTAGTAAAATCTTAAACCAAGTCAAGCACCTTGAAGAAAAAAAGCGTAACACGCCCATTATTTTAAATCGTCCAAGCAGGCATGAGGTCTTTCAAACCCAACACCTTATAAATTGGTCCGAGGAATGCTCAACAATACAGCGAGCACGTTCGCTCCCAGATTCAATATCGGCACAATGTAGGGGGGAAATCTCATCCAGTGTTCAATGGGCGCCATTGTGCTGGGCCACATACAAACGCCTATTAATATGGAAATATGTCCTTTGTGGAGTCGATAAGGATCCAATTTCGATGCAGGGAGGAAGACTTCAAGTTTCTCAGCGCCATTATAGTCAGAGAGAAAAACGGGAGAAACATGCACCGAGAAACGTATGAAAAAATATGCCAAGTTATTCAAAAACATCCGCCCGGGGCACATGCAGTTGCAGTCCGCATGATATTCGCATTTATATTCCATCACCATCATGTTTTTCATGCAGTGGTAATAGCACACGTGTTCAGATAACGCAACCAATATGCGGTATTTCAGTGTGTTTACTTTTTCATAACGCGAATGCTGTTCGTATATATACACATGCAAGTGCGTGCTGTTATAAATCACGGCCTCGTGCGGTTCTGTTCGGTATAAATCATGTCAGCAACTTAGTATAAATTAATATGTAGAAAGATACGTTTGGGAGATGTAAATATATAGGGAAACATGGCCCAACTTGCAAACAATGCATTCGTTGTCCTTAATATGACTGCCAGGATGAACGTGGCCTTTTGGTTATCGCAATTCCCAAATGAATCAGTCATGAATATCGTTGAGACTTGATTCTAAGATGTCTCTTAGCCATTTTGGTCTTGTTAAATATTTATGAAACCTGTTTAGCTATCCTCAAACGAAATATCTCGCTGATATGGGAATTAAAGAAATGTTCAAGTTTTGTGGATACATGTACAGTATATAGTTTGAACTATAGACAGCTGGCTCGGTATAGGGTAATGAAACATTGGATCATTTTTAATTCTTACAGCCACATTTAACTGCATGCAGTATATTCCCGGACGTTACATAGTCTAAAAATCTTATTGAAACTTTAAGAAATTAAAACGAAACCATACATGATGCTGATTGAGAATTAAAATTCAAAGAAATCCTAGTCACCTTTGAAAAATCACCTCGAATCTCATAGAAATAGAATTGGAATAATGATTGATATGCAGCAAAGCATTTTTATAAAAAAAAATGCCAGGCATTTTCGCTAAAGATCGAAAAAATCATTGGAAATTCATTCTCAGCTGCTTCAACAAATGGCCATTGATGTACGACCGAATTCAATTTGGAAAATCCGATGGCACAACTAATCGCATGCATTCCAGGATAATACCTGTAATCTTCTATTACCCCACTTCGTGATTATGGACAAGAGTAATTACGCACAAAGGGTTTTCGTCTGAAGCCACTAAACCAATTTTCAGCAAATCCACCCCCGCCTTAATCTGGGACGGCCAAATGCCTCCACATGCACATGTCTCTAATTTAATTTCAGGTGCTTTCCTTTTTAAATAATATAGCTTGGTGCAGGGTTGCACATAATGGATTCTTGCTTGCTCAGATTGCTGCAAAAATGTGCACTGACCCTCACATTCACCAGGTATTTTTGGTAGCTTTCACTCGTGTATCCCGTTGAGTTCAACAACCATGAAAGTCAAGGCACCGTGCATAATATTTAATCCAAAGATGACCAGCCGGTAATAATGACGCTGTCATTGCCTTTCTAACCTTAATCTTATACTCTTGTTGCTTCTTCTCTGGAAGGTATACATGTACATGTATATGTATATAGTATACAGTACTTGCATATTTCATACACATTTACTTTAGGATATATGTAACTTTCAAAATGACACGGTATCGTCTCTTTCAATGCAACAAATAGCGCATGGTCGGCTCGCAGCAATATTGTAGGTATAATAATAGGGTTGGCATATAAATATGCATGCTTGGTTTGAGGGAAGCTTGTCATTTAGCTTTTTCTGACTTTCATATATACAGCTGCAGGGTTCCAGGCGCCTTAATGTTACATTTTTATACCAACAAGTACAAACAACTTGTACATGCGCATGTACAATCAGTAAGATTATGACGGAGTGTGAAACACTTTGAACGATTTCAAACAATTATGTTTGGTTAGTTCTGTAACCCCATCATGAAGTTCAATAGAAAAAAAACTTACGGATATCATTGCATATACAGTGAAAGCCGCTTAATTCGATCCCCTTAGTTCCAGCTATTTTTATCGAAATAAGCGACAAATGTCAAAAACATCCGTGTTTTAAAAATACATATATTTAATCGTATATTTAAAAAATAAAACTATAAGTAGTGTTTGATGATGCTTGCTGCAACGACTGAAATTTCATTCGCGCATTTGCGTTCTGAATGTTTGGATCGAATAAAACGGCTGATAGGATTAAACGTGATCGAATTAAGCGGCATCCATTGCACCCTATATCATGTTAAAGCATTTATTATTTTGTTGAATTCATGATTATCACCCCTAAATTGCAGTGCTCGCAAAGCTGAAAGTCTGCATGGCCATTGCTTGTTTCTAAAGCTATTTTTAAAAGTCGATATGTGGTTTGGCCAATATCCAAAACAATTCAAGAAATCTAGAATATCGAGCTCTATAGCACGTACAGTATATACATGTATGTAGGCCTACGTAATACCAGTATGGTCACTCCGTGTCGGCACCTTTCATGTTCCCATGTCCAGAAAAAACGACTGCAGCTCAAGAATTGATTTGGCAGTTGGACCCAAAACGATCCGACGGGATAAGATGTGTATCGTCGATTCGTAGATGACGTGTCACTCGCTCGACATAGGATAACAGATAGCCGCAGGGTTGCACAATACTGCCCAATTGGCTATGAATACAGAAATCCGTTTGAAAGGAGTGATAGCGATAAATGCATGTTGATAAAGCAGACGTCGTTAATTTGTGTCGTCTGCTGCCCATCAACTCGGGAAGTTGGCGCTGCGAATATGGACATAAGGAATGCGCGGAGTGACCGTACTGGTATTACGTATATTATGTCTATAGCTTAAGTTGTAAAACTGACCACACTTGGTCATCTAAAATAAGAAGTTAAGACAACAATGGTGAATATTCTAAATACTGGCCAAAGTTCAAAATAATCCGAAATGTACAAGTACCAATTTGGTCATCGTATGAACTTAAAGAGTTAGACTGTGAAGTATAAATATGAAAAAAAAACTTTGTTTTTGAAAACGAAAAATAAAGAATGATACGTGCTAATGGCAACTGTAAAGATGCTTTTTCCGTGCATCATGCAATTGTGTTTATACAACTTGTAGTAACATTTTTCTTTGACGCTGTCAAAATTAACAATTCTGACGGAACGTCATTGCATGGTCAACGCCCTCGAGAGATGCATGGACAAGTTTCAACAACAATTAGCATGAGAAAAGAAGAAAAAAAACTCATTCTTGGCGAGCATTACACTATAGGCACCCCACATTAAGAAAGTATTTGTTGGGAATATCGTTGTACTTGTTTACACGACTAATTTTAAAAATTAGACTTTATCTATAATTTCGTGCATAATGGATTTACTTATAAGCATACAGGCATTATGGTTCATACAAAACTCTAAAAAGTCTAAAAGTTGATAAAATATTTACAAGTCATGTTTTCTTTAAACCTGTCATGGTCTTAAACTGACATAACTTGACAATCGCCCGATTCAAGTGTAAATAAATCAAGCAGCTATTCAATAAACATCAAATCCCAACCTTTAAATGCCTATCATTCTATTATTTGGGACGTGCAGAACGAAACAATGTACGGTTGCACTTTGTAGTTCTATGTATGAGAACTAAAGTTGTTTTGAACTGAGATTTGAGCATCTGTCAAAATGCGATAGGAAATGTTTTTAAAAACACTCTTGCCAATCCTCAAACCAAAAACACATCGGTTATACAGCAGGCGAAATGCCCCATGTAAAAATTTCGAATTCAAAAAATGCCAAGTATAGCCAACAGAAACTTAATTTTGCTTTTTTAGAAAACAAAGCAATACAAAGTAAATGTATTAAATAATAAATCTTACTCTTATGTATGGCATGTATCCATACCGAAATTAAATTTTAGAGTATATTTGAGTAATGTTAGGGTATCATACACAGCATACATGTATAACACATGCACATTCTCAATAATTCCATAAAAACTAAATGTTGGCAATGCAAACAGTAAAAAAAAGGAAAAAATAAAATATGTACCCTTGCAATGCATAAATTTAAATTGTTATCATAAAACCATATATCTTAAATTCCTTAATTAATTACACCCTGTATTTTGTCCATAAATTGCGGGGAAATAAAGAAGGTGGATTAGTCATGGATGGCCTACGGCTTCGATGACTGCAATAGGTATCCGCGAGTATTTATACCTCAAATGGTGGTCAGCGTCACCTGCTCAATTCATAATTTATAGCTCTATATTGCAATAATGCCCGCAACCATGCAACAATACCCTAATAGAAAACCATTGTTCCTGGCTTCGTAGGTAATTAGATCGGTCATGCATGCCACGGATAATAAAAATAAATTATCTGAAATATGATCGAAACGGTGGTTGCTAAATGAGGTTACTATGTACATGCATATAATAAATGCTGCAATTGCATAACAAATGAGCTGATTTTATACCCTGCAAAATACATATTTCATTGAAATTCATTTCAGTGTAGGCCTACTGATGAAACTACGTAATTAAAATCAAAATGAGAATTGTGGATGAATGCAGAGTTATTAGCATCTGGAAAAAATGCCAATTAAAAATTAAAAAATTATACCAACTTTCAGCACAATAACAGTGTTTAGGGGTACACAGACAGAATATTTACGATTGTTATAATTAGGAAGTCGTGAAATCACGTGTGCAGGATCGAATTTTAATTAAAAATGTGCTCAAGATTATCACCGTTTTTAGACGAATTTATGCATTCTCTTTGCACATGTGACTTCGGTACTGACTTCTTGAAGAGTTAGAAGATTTATAAGAGTCATTGTTGAATTTTAAACAACATTTTATAAAAATGCCATGCGCATTTCTTTAAAAAACAGTATAGAAACAGTATACTGTGTACAAGTATCTTTAGAATTATGCAGGAGAAAGTGTTCTCTAAGTAGCACTAATTTCATTAACATTACATGTATTCGGGAGTCTCAACAACCGCAGTTCCTTGAAATAATTGAGCCTTTATATAGACACAATGAAGACGCACATGTATACGGCAATAAATACGGAGCAAAAACTGTTCAACTCATTAATCATGTTTATACAAGCCCATCACAATGCGTGTGGAAGGCAAGGGAAAAAATGTGAACATTTTCTTGGGAAACACCCAGATAATTAACACGGCACATGAGCATTCAAAAAGATGCATTCTTAATGACATCATTTCTTCCAGGAAATGTCTGCAGATGCTAAAAAGTATAAAACAGGAATCTTGGCACACGATTCAAGCGCGCTTTTGTTTAAAGATGCCAACATTTAAAATCCGCATAAAGTATTGAACTATGTTTTCGAGAATCCTAAGATGTCTAAGAGATGCTAATGAGATGCAATAAAGCAAACCAAAACATAATGGAACGCAAAAGGCAATTACATGTACATATGTGTATATATATAGCCGTGCTTTTTTCATCAACAGCAACTCCAGAAACAAAATCTCAAATCTATAAATACAAAAATATACGTGTATAAATGATAGTTTATTTCGTACATATTTGAAAATAACAATTACGGATGCAATTTAAAAATTTTAAAAAAGAAATTTCTGTTTGGGAGGACAGTTTGCATGTAGGCCTACAGTATACAGTATATGACATCCGACACAAAACATGAAGTTTTACCAGCGTTGAAAATGTATACTGGTAAAATGTAGCAAACTTTTTTCACAACAATTCAGTGATGATGCAGACAGCACGCAACTAATGTCACGCTAAAGTCCGCATGCACACAGTTATGTAATATTTATTTGTATGGTTTATTGCATGGTTGTTGAGTTCGGAAGCTATGCAGTTGTAGGTCATCAAATGTTGATATGTCACGCAACGTTGACGCAATTGTTTGTTGAAATTCAATATCTTTAAGGAACGCGAGGCCTCTAGAGCACCTTATTGGATTATTCTGAATTCAGTAAATTTTAGGACAGCGCCATCGCAAGTTCGATTTGATATCTATTGGATTATTTCAAATTCGTTGACATTTCACTGGAATTTCACGTGATAACAGAATTGAAACAGCTATATAGTATATACAGACCAATGAAGAAGAAGAAAAAAAGAAAAAGCATGCAATTTCCGTCGATTTTTTCTAGCAAGGCTCGCATGGATACCTTGTTGGGCAGAAAGCAAATTGCCTTCGAGTTTCCTCGCGGCAAACCAAAATTTCAATATACTTTAGAAAGACTGCAAAAATGGCCATAGGCCTTGCCAACGAAACATACTTCGTAATACGGAAATATTAAAGGTGACAACCTGTCACTTACATAGCTCGCGAGATGCAATGCGAATAAAAAGTCTCGTTTCCCTTCCCGTAAATAGAATCAGCCAATTTTTGCCAAAGCAGAATCAATATCTTCCATGATGAAACGAGCAAGTAGGCCATTGCACTTCGGCGCATGGCATTGTTCATGCTACGAAAAACTTGGATGGTAGCTGAGTGTAATCAGCCGCGGAAGTGCCGTACTAGTTTCTTTCATGTAAACCAAAGTGATATCAACGGAAAGATGAGCAGTTTCATTCCAGTCGCGTGAATGCAGCTTTTCATGGTACGCCTAAGCAAAATTATTGAACGGATTCCTTCCCTGAAATAATAGGAAATCAGACGTCCATGAGGGAGCATTTCGCTACCCGCTTCAGAAGTGCCACAACTCAAAAGACTACAATTTCTTGTTTTAGACGGCATTAAGTCAAGTAAAATTTCTGTATTCAATGAAAACGACTCGACATATAGCCTACCATAGTTTCGGCTATAGCCTTATCTTTTACCTCATACAGAAGCTTAATTTTATTCAGATCACACAAAGTATGCAATATTATTCAGACCAGGCGAAACGTTGCTCAGCAATCCTGCTGTTGGTCGTGTTGTCGATTTCTTTAATATTTCATTTCCGACCACTTGAAGATGGCTTCATTTATTAGACCACTTAAAAGAGTGCAATATTATTCAGATAACTCAAAGTATGCAATATCTTTAGCACACAATCCTTGCAATGCTAAGTTATTAGTAGGCCTATATATGTTGATAAATATCTCTGCATATTTGAGTATTCAATAATGCAATATAAATTCACGGTTTTGCCGCTAATTCCATTAGCATGTGTACATCGGATTTTGCAGTTAAGATATCTGTATCTCAATCAAGCTGTTTGCAATTATCAAATAACGCATGAAGATGCATCGCGTGTAGTGCACATCTCTTTCAACCTAAAATACTTTAAAAATTAACCGACATTCGCATGAAATGACGGTACACTGCACATTGGGTTTCATTGCCATTTGCTCCATGAAGAGCCTTTGCCTAGCTGGCATCCATCAAATGTTTCTGGTTTTTTTCAAGTCCACGCTTGCTGCGTGCATGTCATAAAGTGCGAGAGGTGTTGTTGAGTTATTTGGCCAATATGAGCAAAGTTAAGTCAGTCAATAAATGGAGCCATGTATATGTACGAAGTCATATGACTGTCAAATGTGACGGACCTCCGTATTTGCCATTCTCTCCACCAGAGCTTGATGCTGTACAATTCATCATTGCAAAAATAGCGCCGTCTGTCACATTTCCAATTCAGTGCCAGCTGATGCCACGCTGGATTTGTCGATGGCCTAATGGCTAACATTTCGGTAAAAGTGCTTCCGTTGCATTAAGTGTTTATGCTTTTGTAAGTCGTATTTGGAAAATGGAATCGAATTGAATTTTTAGCATAAGCCAAGTAAGTTTTTGCGTGAGGACTAACGTGTAAAATATTTTGGAACATTGCTATAGACCAGGGGTCGGCAACCTTTTGAGACCGAAGAGCCAAAAGTTACAATTTACAAAATTTCCCAGTTTTTAAAGAG
>JAQGBX010004058.1:0-16012 GCA_034698745.1 Megaphyllum sjaelandicum | reverse complement strand
AAAATGTTTAAAAACATTGTTTCGCTAGTGGAGACACAAAATGTTTCCGAAACACGAAAACGAAACATTAATTAGCCGCGTATCCACTATGAAACATTTGTTTTAAAACAATGTTTTGGAAAAATGTTTATAGTGGATACGCACCTTAATTACCGTAGATAATGCACAGCTGCAAAACCATCTTGAATGTTAAAATGCTATAGGTGAAACACGTCAATTTCTTCACAATATTGAGAGTTTAAGGATAGCGAAAGGTGACCAGTTAACGGTATGTTATTTCTTTAACGTCTTCAATAGCGTTCAATATTACGAAAAGACACAGTTTCAGGAAACTATGTAATTTTGAAGAAAACGAAGCGAGTGAGTGAAGCTGACTTTTTGTCCACGAAAGTTGGGAAGGATTATTTTAATGTTCCCTACTCAATCGGAAAACATTATCGTTCAGTATTTTTAATGGCGTGGTGACGTCATGATAAGGTAACCGTATCTCTTACGGTAGTTTTGCTAATGATACATACAGTAGTATAATCGAAACTATGTGCCGTTGAATTTATTTCCCGATTTGTTTTTTAATCCCCAGAAGACGAGTGTTCGAAAACTCCATAACGTATTGCATAGCGTATCCCGCTATATACGGCTGAAATGACGGGACTACGTTACGTTAAACTTAAGAGATGAGTTTAATTTAAACTCCTCTAATGTTATTGCAACGTCACTCCCGCATGCGCATAATTAGCGCAGTTTTTTCCGATAAACGATATACGGAAACTAATAACATTCTTGTACATGTCTTGTTTCGAATCGACGAACAACGTGTCATTCGTAAGTCGTATTTGAGTAATGCGAGAGCACCTCAAAAAGAAAAAAAAATGGTATCAACGTATTAAAAATGCTATTAACAACACGAATGGCACATAAATTTGACATTCTTTATAAATCTAAGGTAAGACCCTTGTACTGTAGCACGCTATAATTAGAAAAGGGTGTACCGGATAAAAACACGCGCGTTACACGTTTGAAACATGCGCAAAACAAGATTTCGTTAATACACATACTTATACAGTATTTTCTTTTCTGAAAACATGTAAAACACGGCTATTACGTGTTATCCAGGTGAATACAGAAGACATCATCATGCATCCCTGCAAGAAATCTATAGATTTGGACAAAATTTTTAAGGTTTTTCTCGTTGTTTTTTAAATTAAAAGGTCATGTTTGTATAATTTCTGAAACATATACTGTATGCTACCTGTTAACGGAACCAATTCTTCAATTTGGCCAGAGACGCATTCAAGATGGTACACCTTCAAGACAAGAAATAAAAATCAACATCCCAAATCCTCCTTGGGGTGTTGCATATATATGCTTCAACCGCACTCGGAAAACAACAGAACGTGAGGAGAATGACCAATGGTCAAGACGAAGATGAATTCGAAGGCCGAACAACGAAAATTGCTTTGTTTTTTGTTTGGGATTCGCATGTTGGACACGCTTCCGCAGGAAGAACAAATATGCAAAAAAAAAAAAAAAAAAAAAGAAAGAATAAAAAGACATTTTTCTCGGTCAATTTGCTGATAAATCCCGCGAGACTAAAGTAGAAACGTCATTGTCTCCAGAAGACATTTTTCGAGTGAAAAAAAAAACCTGAAGAAAACCTTCACGCTCGATAACTACATCGCTTCAGCCTTCTGCTTTTCTTGCCATTTTTGCCACAATCGGTTTGGGAGTTGTCACACGTGTCCTTTATAGTAAATGTCATTTTATAAGTCGAAAATAGCTTCTGACATCATCAATATTGCGAGTGAGTGGTGGGAACCCGCCATTGGTTTATGGGATAAGAAAACGAAAGGAGGTAAAAAAAAGGCTAAAAAGGAAAAAAAAAATCAATGTGACAAAAGCGAAAATTATTGATTATAATAAAAGGGGCGAAAATCAAGTGAAAACGTTACTAAAAATAGAAGAAAAAACAACAACAATGGGGTGTGGACCATCGATTGACGACTGTGGGTCAATCCTATCGCGCTTCCCGTTTGTCCCAGGTGCGTGAGTCAATTTCCGAGTTACGTGCGAGTGATGTCACTTATGAAACGGAAACGGAAGGTAAACACACATCCTCCACCTCCATCTCTGTTGACCAAAAAAGAAATGCTCGAGATAGTAACCAATGCATACTCTCAAAGCATGACAACGTTTAATTTGCCCCGATGAGAATAGTTGCTATTCAAATAAATTTTTCTATTTTTACTTTGAAAATATGAATGTATATGGAAATAATTCAAAGAGTTTTATTTAACCTTCCCTTTCGAATTACACGTAGTTCTGTTTTTAACATCCATCATCATCAACCGTGGGAGAAACGCCCGTTGGTGTCGTAGCCCGGAGCCAAGTATGCTTCGGCAGCAGATATCAATCGTGTTGTCGGTTTCGCCATAGGCAGGGCATCGCCACGTATATGCCCAGCCCAGCTCATTAACCAAAGCTTGGGACCGGCAACAATAGCGAAACACTTCGGTCTACGTTCCTGGGGAAGAACAACCTAAACCAGTAAGACGGGAAAATCACAATCAGGATAGCCGATCCGGAAATTGAATCCACGTGACCACACTATCGTTCGCTTTGTGCATCTGGCCCGTGGTCGTTCGTCAGCTTCCGATTTCTAAACTACAGTAGATGGTGTTCATTTTGATATATAAATGCAGTGATATGATGGATTGCTGATAGGTGCAACTTTAAATTGCTAAAAAAATTGCGTGAAAGTGGGATTCGAACCTCGGCTTTTGGGAGCTCAGCTAACGTACGCTGTATACTTAATTGTGTTACGACATAGTAAGTAGGGGCTTATATGCGGTGAAAAATGAGGGGATTTCGTTTCACAATAGGAAGAAATGGATTTTCTCTGCATGATGTTTCTCAACAATGCCAATCTGAATGATATGGATCCTATACATACTGTACAGTACAGGCACTAGGCTATTGTTTACTCGGCGCATTTTCAATATCGGAAATTGCGAGACAACAGCCTCCAGATACGCATTATAAAATGAGAAAAAGAAGGGAAAAAAAATGAAAAATGGCCATATGTTGTGTTTTCATGTATTTTTCTGGCCGCATTATCGCGAGATGAAATCGAACATAAAAAAATGTTGAAAACAGGAAAAGCCTTAAAGTGCCCTCCGCAAACATCAAAGGTCGTTGGCGCTACAAGCTTTGGCACTTTGCTAAGAAAAAGTTTTGGTTCGGAAAATGAAAATTTCGAAGATGGATAACAAAATGCAAAGAAATACAAGTACTTTTTAGGCTTAAAGGACGTCCGTGCACGTGGGAGGGGTAGGGTGATCATTGAAAATTGAAGGGTGTCAGGGGTCAATGTTAAAAGTGAACCCATGATGATGGCATAGAAGTATTTAGCACAAAAAAGAGATGAATATTGATCAATTTACAGAATAGTCTACAAGGTATAACCAGGAATTAGAGCCAAACCTTAATGAAATGTGAATGTAACGGTAAGGGGCTGTGCACAAATGACGTCCTGTTGTTTTTGGAAAAATTGGGGTTCCCCGCCCCCCTTCCCACTGTCCTGTTAAAGATTCATTTTGCTTACTCCTCTCTTCCCCCCATCACCACCACCCATGGACGTCCTGGTCACGTCCATAAAAAACATTATTTTTCATAAAAAATGTTGATTATGTTTTATTTTAAAAGAAAGCATACTGGATTCTTCAAATTCAGATTGTGTCCACAAATTATCTGAAATTTGATAAACATCAGAATTATCAATTAATATGGGACCCTGTGCTTTATCAACATCATTAACCACTGCAGCCATACTCTGCATACACTCGTATGCAGAGCGTATGCATATTGTGAACTTCGCTGATTCTGCAACCGTGATGTTATGTTTGGAAAATAAATAAAACATATAGGGCGAATCTTAATCCTCACACTATACAATTGATGGACAACTATAGTCAAAATATAATACTGGCATCTCTCTAATGCTTGGTTCCAATTGTCGTAATGGCAATTCTCCAAATTAGCAAATATTTATTTCATCTTTTTTGCATACTTTAATTAAGGGATCGGAGGTGGAAGAAATCAATTATTCAAATAGCTGAAAATAATTGTTTGTCTTTGTTTACGTAATTAAGTATCTGTAATAGGTAGTTTGAATGACCTTCAGATAGGGAACCATAAGTAAAATGAGACCAATAAATTATTTTCATCAATGGACGTCATCTCTTAGCATACCCCCCTCCTCCTCCCTCCAACGCCCCAGTTAGTCCTTCGTCCAATGACCCCTTCCTCCCCCTTTCCATGAGGACATCATTTGTGCACAGCCCCTAATGGGAAAAAATAAGTTGAAGTATACTGCTGAAAACGGGAAAGATTTCATATACAAGATGGGTACAGCTGTTGATGATCTTAACCTTGCAGATCGATGTTCCCATATGCACTTAGAAGATTTTGACATTTATCCAATTGCAGATAAAGTAGGAGTCCTTATGATAAAGTTTTATTCTACATTATATACAGGTTAATTTCCAGTTCAATAAAACAATATAATAAAAAATAGGCACCATATTCTTGTATGCAGCTTATAGCTACATATACGCAACGTGCTTCGAGTTGAGTTCACGACAACAGCACGCACAAAGTCCGTTCCGTTTGATTCCTTCCGGTTTTTTTTTCTGGATTAGGTTACTGAAGGTTGTAATTACTTCTCATACTCGATTAAAAAACGGAATTGGAGAATGACGCAAAGAAATAACGGTTGGCGCCAAACACGTATTCGAAGCAAGAGGACCGTAATTATTTTCCACGCTCGTCCGCTGCCCATTGGTCAAGCAAACCCCCCTTCTTGAGACGCTGCTTCGAGAACAGCAACAATCTAGGAAAACAACAAGAAGACGGACCAGCGGGGTTCACGTCCATTTTTATTAAATTAACGGAGGAAAACAGCAAGCGCTGACCTAATTGACTCGTTTCCTAATCAAAAACAATCAGGAACAACATTAACGATGCGTTATGAAACATGCGAAACCGGTTAAGGCGAAAAGCAAACCTATCGATCAAAAGACCGAGACAAAGATATCTCATCAAGCCGATTATAGTGGGCAACAAAAGATGGTGTCCTACATACAGTAGCTAGTTGTCCGCAATACAAGAATAGTGCGTGTATTTTCGATGTTTCAAACAACCTGAAGTCTTGAAAGAAATTTTCCCCAGGTTGTAGGTGTTTTTAAGCAGATTAAGTAATGCAAACGTGACTTCACGACTGCCAAAGTGCAATTCACAACACTTCCGCCTCGAGTAACAGAGTATCATTGCAAGCGCAGTTTTCTTTTCGTACCGACGACGCGTCGTTTTATAAGGAACTAGGCGTGAAATCCGGCTTTGCCCGGGCTGTACTTTCCGATAGCGACTTGCTGAAGCGACGAAGTAGGCCCGATGAACGAATCATGACCGCAGCGCCCCCATACCACTTCAGCAATGTCGGAAAGACGCTTCATGGAATAACTTTTCGCCCACCAAGCCACATACATACAAATACATTTCTTCTTTATATATACACGTATACCTGCATACAGATTACAACGCTCAATTCCTCTTGCAGGCTGAAATTCACGAGACTATATGGTCCCATGTCACTCATCGCCAAGAGGATGTGCGCCACTTTCCACTCCGTCGTCCCCGACTTCCGGCGCTTACCTTCCCACTCGGAACATCACGCTGCGGGTTCGGCGCCCACGTGCTGAACGTATCATCTTGTTTTTTTGGGGAGAAAATCCACTCGGATCATTCAAAATAAAGCAGCTTTGAAAAACGACGCATGCAAGGAAAGCCGTATAGACGTTGGAAATTTCATTTTTGGCGAGTTTATTTCCCTCCGGATTTCGTTCCACCTCCCCCTCGTCTTTCATCACTTCCTTCATCTTCCGCTGTCAATTGCGAGTGGTAATGGTTTTCAAATAATCCAATAAATTGCGCGTAAAACCTCGCTGGACACGACGTCGCCAATAATAAAGACGAATCGAGCCGAAAGGCGAAGGAAAAGCCCTCCTGTCAGCGCCACTCTTTCGGTTGAAAGTGACGCGGGAGGTCATCCGGGGCATCATCGCTGGTGACGCTGGACGACCAAAGGCCCCTGCGAGGACAATGGCGAGGCGAGGACGGGTCAGCGCGACGACGTTTGACAGGAATGACCAGTCACAAAAACGACTGAAAAAGCAGTTTAAAGCTCGCTAAAGAGCAACCGTTCACGAACGACGAGACGTCAGCGTGAAAAAGGAAATGGCCATCATCGCTGGCGACCAGGGAACACGAGCCTTTGATGACGTCTATCATGGAAATATTGCGAGCAAACGCACATTACGAAAATGTTTGCAAACACCTACAGCCCACTCGTGTGCTTGAGACAAGTCGCGCGACAGCTTCAGAAGTGACACAACATTTTGCATTACGAGAGGAGAGTTAATGGACTAAGGGGGCTCAGCCCCTTCTGGCATAATTTCAATTCGTAGTAACAGTGTTGATGGGTTATTGAATGTGGGATTGGGGCTGTAGTGTAGCTATTCTGTGTAGTAGCCACATAAAAGATTCGTGAATATCACGGAGGAATGATTCGATGAAGTTGGTATATGTGTGAAAATTTTGCATTACGAGATAAAGGGAGCTTTAACGTACGATAAAACAAATATAAATACTGTCCTCCTTTAGACGAAACTGGTAGGGTAAGGTGTTAAACCAGCAATGAACTTTTTTTTTGGTGGTAGCACCTCTGAAGCGGGAGTGCAATGCGTTTCCAATCTCATTCATGGAAACGTTTACGGACTACGTTTTTGTCGTTCTTACGGAATTTACAGAAAATTTATTTAATGTTAAAAATTTAATTTTACGTAGATATGTACGTCCACAGTGGAAGAAACAAAAAAGGAACTTTCTGTTGCTAATTGCTCCCCATGGTCTTTGAAAAATAATAACCAATGTAAACACTTTTTGTAAACAATGAAGCAATTAGCAAAAAAAGTTTATCTATGTTTTTGTTTTCATTCCAAAACGTTACCCTTATGCAACGTGCAAATAACAATAAAATCTTCAAAAATCGAGCAAAAACATGCGATAAACGAAAAACTTGTAGTTTGCTGAAGAGTACATTTTATAAGCAGTATAAGGGGGACTAGGGGGGTTATAAATCAGTTTAATACACTTGCACAGCGTGACTGAAAAATCAGTTGCACCCCCCCAAATCTCCAGAATGGATGCACAAATGAAAAATCAGGCAATGGGATAAACATGTACATTTAGAAACCATGGGGCGCTGAATTTAATGATGCCCAAAACATATGGCCCCGAGGCAAATTTCAAGGGCCTTTAGGTCCTAATTCTTAAACGGTAATAGCTACGAAGAAAAATCCATTTGAAACATTTAATTATCGATCGCCACACAACAAATGACTTCTGGGCTTCTCGTATGTTTGCACCCATGCATAACACCTCTACATTGCGGGAAAGCCCTAGTACCTGATTTGTTTTAGGAATCGAGCTTTCCTGTAATGTAGCGTATACGTGGTTATGCATCGGTGCAAACATACGAGAAGTCCAGAAGTCATTTGTTGCGTGGCGATCGAAAATTAAATGTTGCAAATGGTGCAATGTAAATGTTCCACAAACACAGAAGTTTGACGCGTACATAGTATGTTTGCTAAATTCTGTTCCACATGATCACATCAACGCTTTTCGCAAATAGTTGACAAACCAAACGCGCTGACAGCGGCTATACAGACGTTCGCGAGTTGTAGGGGAAACGGAAGTGAAATCGTCTTTGACCGTTGGGAGTGTATTGGGAGAAAACAGACTTTCGTTTCTCCAGTAATTAATCATTACGACACGAAGGCCGAAATCCCAGGGGATAATGCCAAGGTCCACGAAGCAAACTGATGCAATTGGACGAGGGGGTAAAGGCGGAAGAAAGGGCGGTTGGCCGAGGCGCCGATCGGTCAAGCGAACTGGACATCGGAGGAAACTTCACGCAGAAATTGTTAAAAACCATTTAGCGCGCCAAGGCGACTGAAGCAAACTTAATAAAGACAGTCAGGGAGAAAATTTGAAAAACCGCTAAATGAAATCGATTGCTTTTCAAGAGCCTCGTGATGCCGACGAAAACTGATACGAAACGAGATAGAAAATTTATATCGCTTCACGTTTTTCAAATGGAAAAACGGCGATGCAGCGCTTCTGTTGTTTGTTTCCTTTCGTGTATAGGGATAAAAAAGGGCAAAGGTTAAGAAAGCTTTTAAAGCCGGCAAATCGCTCGGGACTGCCTTCTCGGCAGAAGACGAGACGACTTTTTTGTCGAAAACGGAAGATTATTTTGCCGCGTGATCTTCCGATGAGAAAAAAGGAAAAAAAAAATGCGATTAACACGAGGGAAATTCAACAAACAAAATATAAAAAGTACACGCATGCCCTTCTCGCTGACGTAATTGAATTTTTCAATTGAATATGACAAAGGAGATTTCGACGTCTGCATTGTGGTATTAAATTTATCACCGCAAGAAGTCAAATCATGCCAAACCGAATTACGCTGTTTGCCAAATGCGAATGTGTCGCAAAAAAAAAATCGCCATTTTTTATGTCAAATTACGATAAAAGTCTACCAAAAACATCAAATTTTTCTTCCCCCGAATAGTCATCGCAAAAACTACAGGTCTTTTTCTGCACGGAAAGTATTTTTTCTACAGTATACCGAGGGCTTCGTATGGAAAGAAAGAAATAATTCTACGAAAAGTTATCTTATAAAAAACCATCCAATTTCTCGACCAGACCAGACGTTTCAAATTTTCATCTAAATGATTCGTATTTTTTTCGCAACTCCAATCAATATTATCCCCAAAAGTACTGAAAATTTGCATGAAAGGCATCGGTTTTTTATAGGTACTAAAAAGCATGACGTCGTTGCCAATTCAAGTATATATAATTAAAAATTGATTATGATCATAAAGTAAGGAGTTAAAAAATAAACGAAAGAATTTCACGATTCATCCAAATAGTCTTGAGGTATATTTATATCGACGTAACAGCAGCGTTGCGTTCCTGGCTCGGGACGTTTATTAGCCAATTTGAGGCTTAATCGCGTGACGCATGATTGGCTAATAAACGTCCCGAGCCAGAAACGCAACGCTACCGTTACGTCGATATAAACATACCTTTAGAAAAATGCACGCTAAAACAAACCTCGAAGTTCTAATCCTTCAAGTAGCAAATCCGATCTCAAAGGCTAAACAATAAAGGGTTGAACTTCCAAACAAGCGCTGAATACATCATTCTTTTCTGATTTTTATTAGAAAAACAAAGGCAATTTTCGCGCAATATTACGCGCCAAAATGCCTGGATTTATGCGTCGACTTTCGCCCCGTGCATCTTTTTCGGTTTTCCTCGCCTCATCCTCTCGTCATCTAATTAATTAAGCGCATCCCGCGAGGATCTCTACGAGATTTCCCCTCGGAGTTGAAGCGAAACAAACAGAAAAAAAAATGCCTGTTTCAAATAGATAATTTATAATGGTGTTTGCGATGAGGCGATAAAGGGTTACGTTCATTTTTCACGGCGCGAAACGCATCGCCACGCGGAAATTAATCGGACCAGGAGCAAACAGCGAAGGCAAACAGCTGCTGAAATAAACACCAAAATATGCCGTGAAATTCAACAGACGGAAGACGGGGGCGCTCCACAAATAATGGCCATCGCATTGACAGAGTTAAACTCGCACTTGAACGCCACTATACATCTTCCGCAAATTACACCGACCTGACAGTTTAATACTTGAATTATGTAGATACCTTAGGGGGCATTCAAAAACGACGTCCTCATATGAGGGTGTAGGGCTGGAAGAGGAGGGGGGGGGAAGAAGAAGGGAAGGAGATAGGTTGAGTCACGGACACAATGTGGACAGGGGGAGGGAGGGAGATATGACCAACTCGGACGTTCACTTGATAAAAAATGCCAAATAAAATTGGTTCTTAAAGGAAAAAGGGAAATTTAGCGCAATCGGGGGTTATAAATTGCAAAAATCGGTAAACAGGGTACCCCATTCCTGGAAAACCTGGAAAAATCCGAGAACTTGAAAGATTTCCAAAAAATTTCCAGGTTTTTACCACGTTTTCCAAAAACCAAGTCATCAACGTTTCCAACTGTTTTCGAGTACAGATTTGTACAATTTTCAACAGGTTCGGAGGAGAATTTGCAAATTTTTCAACGGATTCTGAGGACCAATTGGTAAAATTCTCAATTTTTCAGAGTACAAAATTTACGTTTTCCGAGTGCAAATTTGCAAAACTTTTAAAATTATCCGAATGCAATTTTTTAAAATTATTTTCGGACGTCCGAATGGTGGTCAGGGGGACACAATGCGGACAGGGGGTAGGGGGTAGTCCAATTTTGGGACAATTTTGAGTACGTACGTCCTTTTTGAATGGCCCCTTATCTTAATTGTATACTCTACCGGGATAGTTTTAACTGGTACCTACTGTAAGCATGTTTCCATTCTATACCTTTGCCTTACTCGGAATTAAGTTATTATTATTGTTATAAAACGACGTTAAATCTACAGTAGCTTTGCTAATGAGATTATCCATTTACTGCCATGGAATCCCGTTTTCATTAACAAAATTTCAAAATTGACCTCAGATCAGAAATGATGCAAGAACTGCAAAATTACGCTCACTTCCTCAGTTTCTTGCTGGACGGACTCCAGCTTTCGCGTTGTGGAATTAATGTGTAAAATAGTATAAGGACAAGGCCTTAGTAAAAATCCTAGTTAAAATGTCTCTGTTTAAACAGCCAAGGCGATAAAAATTGGATTAAGTTCGTTAGACATAATACCGGCTTAACTACACATATGCCATTTATGACAACATAACTGGATCACTCCAATGGCTTCGGGGATGATAATGCTATCACATGACTTTAATTCATGCTGTAAAGAGGGAATTGCTCAGAGGCACTTTTTTCAGTCGTTGATTCCATAAAAAAGACCACGTGTTACCGGTTCTTGAGTAACTGTTTAATGTCGATAGAATGTGCTGTAAATCTTCAAGTGCAATTGGATGTAGACTATATATCGACAAGTAAAATTCTTTAGTGCCCAACAGAGCTACTGTACAAGGCTATCTGCTTTATTTGAGATCTCTACACGCAGGCATGACTTGATGTAACTGCAGTTTTATTTCCAGACCACCAAAATATCTATCGAGTGTCAACATGCAGGATTATGTCTAAAACAACAACGTATCTAACGTGTTAATTAAAAATCCTTTATTAAAATACTCTATCATCTGAGACTTAAGCGAGATACTGTATGTAATAATGAATATATTAATAAAAAAAACATGCTACCTGTGGATAAAATTATCAAAATGTGAGCAACGCTGCTAGAAAAAGGGCTCCGATAGCGCAATAAAACGAGTCGGGGAAAACGCCGGGGGAAAACCCGGCGTTGCCCGGGTAAAAATTGTTGTTTGATTTTCTAACCCCTTTTATGCGATCAGGAGTTAGATTTAGCTGTCCGTTGTCTACAAAAGATGGCGCTATATGATCTGGATACATCCCGGATGGGGGACGGGAAACTTGTTTCTCAGCTTCATGGCCCGGGGCAAATTAAAAAAAGATTTATGGCCTTAGAATTCCCCACGGAGTTCACGCTCCTGGGGGGTGTGCCATGAGTGGCCAATCATATGGATGCCACAATCAAATCCAGCCAGAGAGCCAGCCACGGAAAACCAAGATGGCGTCGTTTTCTATTTTATATATATAGATGTGGCCGCGTGTGGCTTTTTTACGTGTTTTTTATTGTTATTTTAGCTCCACGAAATACCACATTTCATGATGATGAAAATAAGGGGACGAATGTAATCTAATATAGAGTGCATTCCATTTTCAGCTAATATTGCCTATTCCGCGCAGTTAATTTTATTAGCTGTGTCAGTATCAATTATATAGGCCTACTAATTGCGACTTAAGTCTTTAAAATGAATTGATGGAAGATTTCGGATTTTTTTTTAAAGTTATATATCGTTGAAGGTTTCTAGCCATATACGTGAAATTGTGTATAGGCAAAGTTACTTCTGTAGATATCTAGTTGCGAACAATGATGCAGTAGTCATATCTTTTCCAGTTTTTTTTTTTTCGCGAGTGGATCACATTTAAGATTATTGCATGATGCGCGGGAACACGTATGCATTTATGCGCAGTATCTTTAAGAATGGGAAAAAAAAGATAAGTTTCAATTTTGACTTTAAAATATTTTACTCGTATAGCCTGAAAGGGCTTTGACTTTTTTGGCGTAGAAAGAAATTCTTCAGTAGTATTGATCGCTTTGCAAATGTTAAATTGCCGAGGGTTGTTAACTATGCTTTAGCAATTACTGAATACATGTATTATGTGTGTAGATAAAAGGATTCGTAAAGGAATGTTTCCTAAGATAGATAAGTTCAGCATTCCTTAACCTATTTTCATTGCAGCATGCATTGGCTCGGTAAATCTGTATAGACACAATACATGCACTAGCTGTACTGCACAATGTAATGTATATAAATTGTGTTATATATGGGAAGGTTCGAAATATTAATGATCAATGATAATGTCTCTGTTAATTAAATGCACATTCTTAAGATTTGCAATTGTGAATAACAAATTCTGTGCCATTTGTTTTAAAGCTTATTTCTAGGAATCATGTGATATATCACAGAACAGACTTCAGAATGTACGAACGTATTTTGCTGTGTTATTTTCAAACAAACAAAACATCGCTTTTTCTCACATGGTGGTACAGTACGTGGAACCTCATTAATAGAATAGAAATTTCTGATAGTACGAACTAATTGCTAGTTCCCGTCCGACTACAATTGAGATTTGTTTTAACAACGGTCGCACATTGCAACCAATTGTTATTATAGGACACAGAAAATATGCTCATTGTTTACTGAAAAAAGTACAATTTGCATTTTATTCCAAATTGTTTGCTTTTTTTACTTTCAATTTGCTCGCTTCGCGAATTATTTCGACTTCATTGGCCTAGCGCTCTTCTGGTGTTGCTATGGGTTCCATATGCGAGGAGGAAGCATTAATAAGTGCATCAAAATGCACTTATGCTTTTTCAGGTTGACGAACGCACATTTTGTCATTTATTTTGTGGATGTTTGCGCGTATATTTCTTCATTAAGACTTGAGGATATCGCCTCTAAACGGGTACATTTTCATTTTATGATGGCTACATTTCCTTCTCATCACGTTTAGCATTTTAACAAAATGCAACGCTCCATTTTATACATTTACTCGGTGGGTAGTCGAGCCTGTTATGCGTGCAACGTTGTTTTTTTTGCATCTTATTCGTATTACCATTCGCCACATAAAATTTAGGTTTTGGACTGCAGATAAACGCTCTAAAGAATTTCATTCGAGTTGCACATGATGCATTTCTCGATTCTTGGAAAACCCTCGCGCACAATACAGTATATATATTCTTTGCGAGCATTATCCGTTTTCATATCCCTTCTTTTGATCCTTAATGGTTTTCTCTAGTCATTGGAGGTTGTTTTTTTTTGTTCGATATGAAGTGTAATATTAAGTGAAGTGCACGTGAATGAGAAATCGGCCATTTAGGGACGAGATGTACCCAAATAGAGCGGACTTGATCTCTCGTGTTTTTTTTTTCACAAAACTGCAATGATTACACGCGCGCAGTTGTTGATATTGTTAAAACTAGGTTTGCGCATTTATTTTTACATGCGCCGTATTGCTCGTAGAGTTCACTTAAGCGCTCCCAGGACACTGAGATGATCTAAATCTGCCATATAGTCCCTCATCTTGCCTGAGCACGATGTGCTTTTGTGATCTGTTGAAGCTCGACGGATTTTGAAACATTGCCAGAAACTTTGCTCTTTGTACGTGTACCTTTTGTTGTTGCGATGGGCAGAATGGTGCCAGCATGCGTCTGCTTTACTTTTCTTCGCACAATACTAGATGGCATTAATATTCGTTAATCGAATATGTAACGAGAACACGCTCGTGTCTGAGCCACGATCCATTTTATGGATGATGGAATATGTGGCGCGTAAAACAATGTCGTTCAAATTGAGGAAACAAAGAATGACGTCATGACTCCCCCCCCCAACCTTATAAAGAGCGTAATTTCTCATTGACTGGTTGTGTCGCATTTTGGACTCGTTGTCATGGTGAATGTCACATACGTCACAACTATAAGGATTCCAATGACCTGTATCTGCTAAACGACGCGAGTGCATGGAAAAGCATTTTCTCTGCAAATAAATTTTGAAATTAAGCCATCTCCAAATAGATTTTTTTTTTCCAATTTCAGTTCAATTTTCGTTTTATTCTGCCTTTTTAACTACGGCTTGTTGTCTGGATGCACAAGTTGGAAATGTCAATGCAAAGTTAGTTAAATTACTTTTTCGATCGAGTAAATTGTAGAAGATGAATGCAAACAGGTTAATTTTGCCCCTTTTTTGTTTACTTTATTCGCGTATTCGAGCGCCTAGCGATAAACTCTTCGAAGTTAATCTGTTTTTATACATACGTACAAAATTGTTGCTACTCGTGATAGTAACTTTTTTTTTTTTTTTTTGCTTACCTCGCGTGGAAATGCCGCTATTTTAAGCGAATTAATTTCCACTTTTTTCACGATGTGCCCTCGTTGTAAATTTGATTTGCAGCCCCGTTTTTTTCTTCCATTCTCCTAAAATATAGCCCGAATCCGTATACAATATATTTTCCACTTAAATTTTTACTCATTTTTCATCACTCGATTAATCACTTCGCGCCAGTTTTAGTTTCGCGAAACACGTTTCACTCCATTCTTTTTCATCGAAATTTTTTTTTCTCTCTCAAATCTTGTCATCAACGTAAGTGGTTGATGGGTATAAAATAGTCGACTGATCAACCTTATGCGCCGTGCTAAGTGGCTGCTGAACAATAAATCAACTCCAGTTTTGTTTTCTTACACTTTGCAGCTTGGGTGCCGCCAAACCAACGTTGCACTGCCATAGGTCCATGCCGAATATGCTGAAACAATAGTGGCATTATTGCCCATGGACGTGGCATCGATATTGACCGATTTTGGTTTTCTGCCATGGATTTGCGCTGACGAGAAGCGAAATTCTAGGTCAGTCCTTATTAATTTAACGAAAAGAATAACATTTACCATTTGAGCGCGCATTGTGACGGCTGCTTTTGTAATTGCACCCGAAATAGAGCAGCTAGCCCGTGTTCCGCGCTCATTACACGCGCTTGTTGTGCCAGCCTTTTGTTGCTACACAAGTATGCTGTTTGTAATGAAATATGGATGCAGAAATTATCAGTGTGCTGGAGCTTGGGCCATTTTCAACGTCTCGTTGAAGTGATGCTTGTTAATTAAAACTAATTGTGCGACAACTTTTCGAAATTGGAGAAGAAGTTGGTCAAATTTGCAAAATGTTCCATCGATTGCAATTAGGGAAAAAAGATATACTGGAGCTTGTGCTATCCTGCAATTTTTTTAGCGCAGAGTTACGTTGAAGGGCTGCATTACGTCATCATTTTCTTTCATGACGTTTGGGAATTCCGAAACTCCGTAACTATACTAGCTATAACTATATACAGTATATGTGTTCAGCCGTTGTATGCAAACATCATCAAACACTATACATACATGTATAACTGTTTTGAAAACAAATATCAATTGTATGTATATACTGTACATGTCTATATATTATTTTGATACGGTAAATGTTTAGCGTGTTTTTGACATTCATTGCTTACTAGCCGTTTGGCCCGGCTTTGCCCAGGCTGTACATTCGTTATCTGCTAGATCTACCAGGCGAATCTGAAAGTTTGCTTGATATAAATGATAAAAATTCCGTGATTTCGTACGTATTATTAATAAAAATTGGCCTGAAATGAGTCTATTATAGTTGAAAATCATTTCCAGAGATTGGATCTTTTCAACTCCAGTGGACTG
>JAQGBX010004057.1:0-16012 GCA_034698745.1 Megaphyllum sjaelandicum | reverse complement strand
GTGGAAGGAATGTTTTAACTGATGGATAGCCTGGACAGAAAAAAAGTCCCCCAAGGAGGGACAATTGTCATTTTTTTAAAATATTGAAAAATAACACTAAACAATAAAATCAAAGTTTCAAAATTTCGCCCATAGAATTTCATAGGCTCCGCCCACAAAAATCGGTGAATAGACCCCCTTAAGGACTCGCCCTAAATTGTACAGGGTGGTGAACAAGTCCTAAAAAAAGAGTTTTCAGGCAAAACTGAAAAAGTCCGGCAACTTTGGCAAAATTTAAGGAAAAGTCAGGCTGAGGTCAGGCAAAAATTATTATTTCGTGAAATGACTACCTATACCCAGGCTTTGCAACCCATCCCAGTCCAAATTTGCAAAATTTTCCACTTTTTCCGAGCACAAATTTTCAATATTTTCAAAAGATTTTCCGAATTTTTTAAAATTTTTTTTATAAATTTCAATTTTTCCCATTAACATTGGTCACTGACATTTTTTTAAATGTGAAAAAGTCAGAAAAATTGATAACGAAATTTCTAGGGAACCCTGTAATAATTTTGAGTTATTATAAATGTAAATTAAAAATCAAATACTGCATTACAATTTTTTCCTCTTAAAAAGATCTTAAAAGCCTTAACATTTAATCTAAAAAAAGTCCTAAAAAGTCTTAAATATTGAATCTTGGAAATCTTTTGCCACCCTGTGTCAGTTAATTGTGCTTAATAAATAAAAATTACGTGCATATTATTGAAGACTTTTTTTGCTTTTTTAAATAAGGAAGCTTTTTAAATTTAATTTTAGTCAGGCAAAAGTCAGGCAAAAATGAGAATAAAATGGGAAAAAGTAAGGCAAGTCGATTTTTCAAATGTAGTGGCAACCCTGTAAATATTCAGCTAAAGTCAGATAAAGTCCTGAATTTTTAAAATTTTATAGAAACTAGCAATTTTAAGAATGTGCACCACAACGAAAGCTAATGAAAGGGTCTTAACGACCCTTTCTTTGGCCGCCATAATTATGCTGCACCTTCATGGTAAATGGGTCAAACTGAATAGAAAAACACCTAAAATTGGTCTCAATTTTGCTTAAAAAACATGGTTCTTCTAGACCTGAAAAACCTGGAAGTCAAAGAAGAATGATGTAATTTAAAAAAGTCAAGGAAATTCATCGTAGTCGGGTAAAAATTTTCCGAGTTTTCTGAGAAAAAGATTGCAAAATTTTCCACGTTTTCCGAGTACAAAATTGCCGAATTCTCCACATATAGCAAATTTGCAAAATTGTCCCCGTTTTCCGAGGACAAATTTGGAAAATTTTCCACGTTTTCCGATCGAGGACAAAATTGCAAAATTCTCTACGTTTTCCTATAACAAATTTGAAAAACTTTCCACGTTTTCCGAGTACAAAATTGCCTAATTCTCCACATTTTCCTATAACAAATTTGCAAAATTGTCCCCGTCTTCCGAGGACAAATTTAAAAAATTTTCCACGTTTTCCGATCGAGGACAAAATTGCAAAATTCTCTAGTTTTCATATAACAAATTTGTAAAATTTTCCACGTATTCCGAGGACAAATTTGCAAAATTATCCACGTTTTCCGAGGACAAATTTGCAAAATTATCCACGTATTCCGAGGACAAATTTGCAAAATTTTCCACTTTTTCCGAGGACAAATTTTCAAAATTTTCCTCGTTTTCCTGCAAAAAATTTGCAAAAAATTTCACGTTTACCGAGAACAAATTTGCAAAATTTTCCACGTTTTTCGAGGGCAAATTGGCAAAATATTCATCAGTTTTCCGAATACAAAATAGTAAATTTCTCCCCATTTTTCGAGGACAATTTTGCAAAACTTTTAGCAAATGTTTTTTTTTAATTTTAACATTTTTTTATGTTAATTTTTGACATTATCATTGGTCAGGGAATTTTTTTTTCAAAACCTGGAAAAGTCAGGGAAGTTGAAAATAAAATTTTGGGGGAACCCTGAAAAAGTCCTAAATACTTGAAAAATAAGTCCTAAAAAGTCCTAAATTTCAGATTTTGGAATTCGGTCACCACCCTGTATGCATGTTTTTTGTCGTAAATAAAGCGAATCAACTGTGCAGTTTTCACTTAATATTTAATATTGTGAATAAATGTAATGAAAATTTTACTTTTATTTCATTATCAAATGCTTGCTGATTGTAACATTATCTCCTGGGTTTAGTCAGTCCTATTTCTTTTTCTAATTTATTCATTATCCTTACTGCCCACAAAGCTACTACGTCACGGGTTGATAAGGAAGTTTGCTTCCATTGAATCTTGATTTTGTAACCCACTTCGGAGAATTCAATTTCCCAATTTCAGAAAATGAATTTCTAAGAACGGCATTCCCAGAGTGGATAAATTGCAGCTTGGTGTTTTCCGCACCTATAAACTTGCTTCAGCATCACATGTTGCGGCTTGTGGCATTCATTTAAAAACATTGCAGATTTGTAAGATATTGTAACTTTATCTCTGCTTATTGTGGTGACTTATCACTCGACATGCCTTTGTATCACCAGTTTGGGTGGAGTGTTAATTTCCACTGATATAACGTGTGGGGTGATCAAAATATGCTCTTTCGAGTCTTGGTTCGGACATCTGAGGGTGTGAAACTATGTTCTGGGACAACATCTACTATGTGTTTCTGTTGCTCGCTAACGTTGCCATCGGACCATGCATCCGGCAGATCAAAAATAGGAATAATCAGCTAAGTGCCAGCGCCGTCGCTGGCTTCCTGTTTATTTGGATGTCTTCGGGATGGCATACCTTACATCCAATAATTTTAGTAGCTGTCAACTCTATTATTATTTTGTACACAAATAAAAGGTAAGTACTTGATTATTTACTATGTGTCAACTACGCTGTATTTTCAGCTGAGAACTTCAAAGTTTGAAGCTGCAGGTACACGTATCACGTGGGTTAATGCAATTTTGACTTTGCTACAGCCTAGCTCGTATGTTTTTAAAGTAGTTATACTGTAGGAGAAGTAATTATAAAAACTGTTATTTTCAATTTGTTTGTGGAACTAAGAAATTAAACAAAATTGTTATGAGGGTTAATTTCAAGTAGCCTATGTTATTCCTCTATATTTGAATTGTGCTTGATCCTTGGTTACCACCTACTCTTTATCTCTGGTCCTTGACATTTTCACAAATTCCTTATCAGTGTCATGACTAATCTAATCAATAGTAAAACCTTCATGCTAGTTTTAAATAGAAAAATTGTTGAATCGTGGTGGTACAGCTTATTAATGCAGTTCAAACTGTTGTAACACGGTTCAAAATAATGAAATTGTCCTGATTTATTTATATATTGTAAAGTTGCACTTAAATCTGCAGTAGTCATCCTGAATACTTGTGGGTAACTGCAGTCTTGAGTTTTATACTCGGACTTTCACTTCATAATGAGTGAGGTTTTGCTGTAGCAAATTTTAAAAGTTTGGGAATGTTAGTCGATTCTACAGCGGTAACAGCGCACATGTTAGTATGAAACTAGTTAATATATTGTTTCATGTACTTTTGCTTACAGGATCTGTCATATTCTCAGTTTTATTTTCTGTTTTTCGTATTTGGCCATTGTCCGCATTGGTCATCTTCTCGGGATGCCTTCACCTCCGCCTTGTGGTGGCGCAGTTTTAATGTTTATGACTTTGAAGGTAAATATACTTTTTTAGCATAACCAATTTCCGGCCTTTGTAGTGTAGTGACTTTAATTAGATAACTTACCTGTTAACGAGATAATGGGTAGATTTTTGAAAGCACAAACACAGCAATTGTGTCAAATTTATTGCAATAATGTGCAATATTTTTAAAACAAATTTGAAGCAAATGCAATTTTTTTGCGATAGTTTCATGCATGTGTAATTATTTTGCGTTAAATTTGACATAAGTACAATTTTTGGCGGTAAATTTTACATTAACGAATTTTTGTTTTTGGCTAAATTGGTCGTTAGCGCAATTTTTTTTTTTTTTTGTAATAAATTTATCGCAGATTCAAGTTTTTTGCAATTATTTTGACGTCAGTGCAATTTTTTTTTGCCGATAAGTTTGAGTTATTAAATGCAATTTTTTGCGATAAAGGTGGAAATGCAATTAATCGTATTTTAATGTTTCATTATTGAATTAAAAGAATACCGCAGTTTTCTCAATTTCACAACGCTATAATTATGCAAAGTTTTTCACCCTACACAAACTATAAAAAATAACATGACGTAAACTGTTTAAAAAATTAAAATTGCTTTAATATTTTCAATAAATGGCATAAAAATGTCACTACCGTATAATTTGCTATATTTCGGGGATGCTCGAGCGGTTCCATTAAACAGTGGTTGCATGCAGATTTAATGTAAAATTAATGCAGAAAGATAGCTTGTAACCCTTTTATGGTAGCGTATTTTTTAAATTTATTTTCTAGATGGTAGGTTTGGCATTTGAAGTTCGGGATTCCTACGTTCGAAGGACCCAGACCTATGAAAAAACGTTGGAGGAGGATTATCTAAGCATCGAACCCTCAACGAGAGATATATTTTGCTACGGATTTTGTCATGCAGGTGTTTTAGTTGGTTAGTGATAATCTTCAGCTATGTCCACACTTAAGGAAGCAAAGAGGAACTTTTTGTTGCTGGAAACAAACTTTTTTAAACGTACCAAAGCATTCTGTCCACACCGAAGCGCAGCTCATTTTAGGAAGACTTTACTAAAGTCACCTCTGCCCCAACTTTCTGGAGCATTCTGTCTATGCTGAAGCAACTTATTTCAGGAACATTTTACTAAAGTTGCCTCTGTTCCCACATCCCAAAACAAGCTAAGAGGAATCAACTTATTTTAGGAACATTAAACTAAATTTGCTTTAGTTCCAACTTCATGAAACATTCTGCCCACACCAAAAAACAACTTGTAGGAACAATTAACGTACTCCAGTTGGCTCGTTTCTAAATAGTAAACGAGGAAATGAGTGGAGCATGCAACGAGCTGTTTATTCGTGTTGCTAAATCTCCTTCGATCCTAACTGGTTTCCATGTATTTCCTTCATTATGGACGTATAACTTTTTAAGACAAGGCTCGGGATTTTGATTTTCACAATGTTAATTAACAATTCATTTTGAAATTGAATTAATAGGTCCTTACTTCAGGTTCAGGACATATTGGGACAGTTTCCACACTGAATATTCAAATCATATCGACTGCATTCAGTATACACTAAGCCGCCTTAAATTTGTTCCCTTGTACGCATTCCTGTATCTAATAATTGATTTTGGATTTCCTGCGGAGGTATGTCTGTTAAATCATTTTTCACTCTTAACCACGGCACAAAATGTTTCAAACTTGAATTATTTTCAGTATGCAGCATCCGAAGAGATATTGGCGAGATCATTTTGGTATCGGATTTGGTACATGACCCCAGCAACATTTGTCTATCGCCTGCGTCTTTATATTGGATTCGTACTAGCGGAATGCCAATGCATCTCAGCTGGCATTGGAGCGTACCCGGTGGATAGTAAACCTAGGTCTGGCCAAGGACCTACATTACTACAACATCTGAAAAATGAGAAAATGTAAGTTTCAGCTTGAGATATTTTCATTTCAAACATTTTTCAAACATTGTGGTGACAGATTTGTGTACAATGTTGAAACAATGAGGAATTACGTGTAGTTTGGCATAAACAAGTCCTGAAAGGCTTCAATGTTGGACAATTTTTGAAAAGTGTTGAAGTTTTTCGGTACATTTATGAGCTGTTTTCTTGATTATCAGTACTTATGATCGAAACTGCTACATTCGACCATGGTGATAATTGGGGAAATTCGACTTGCGCTCCCTTCCTCCATAATTGCAAACAATGTTTAGAAAAAGAAATGGCAAATTTTTGAAAATCTCTAAATATTTTCTAATAAAATTGGTAAGATTTGCATAAAGTTTTTCATTATCTTACAATTTTGCATGTTTTTTTTTAATTTTTTCCGGAATTTTTATAAGAGTCTTCACAAAGTTTCTAAAAAATAATCCAAACAAAGGTCTTGTTGAAATGTCATGTTTGGACAAATTTTCAACCTTTTACAAACATTAAAATTTATCAGAATTGTCCTACCATCCTCGTCGGTTTTCTACTTTTGTATACATGGTATGGTGTATAATGTAGATTAATTCAAAGGAATTAAATTCTGATTCCATTCTAATAGATGGTCAGGTCATCAACAAATCAACGTAGACTTTGAAACCATTCATAATGTCAATGTGTACCAAAGCGAATTTACGATGACTACGAAAGAGTTGGGGTGGAATTGGAACATCACTGTGCAATACTGGCTTTATGCTTATGTCTACAAACGTATACCTCTTTCCTGGAAGCTTTATCGGTAATTTTTCAATAGTTTCATATTATCTGCGTTGCTCGATGACAACATCAGCTAGAACGCCCACACTGAAAGAAACAGGGAGAATGTTTTTGTTTCCTTGTTGCCAGTTGTTTCTGGAAACAGACTTATGTAAACACAATGGAACATTCTGCCCACGCCGAAGCAACTTATTTTAGGAACATTTTAGTAAAGTTGTCTCTGTTTGGACTTCCTAGAACATTCTGTCCACTCATGCAAACCAAATTCTAAGAACAGCGTAATGCAGTTTGCTCGTTTCTAGACAGAAAACTAGCTGTACACACTGAATCAGCAACACTCGTGTTGCTAAAGTACCAAAACAAGCTTGACCAAACGTTTTATTGGAAACTGAAAACTTTGGAGGCCCTTTGTTTTTGTTTCCCTAAACAATAAGGAACTTTCAGGAACTTACAAAAACAAGTTGACAAAACGAGCAACAGAAACGGAAAGTTCCTCTATGTTTCCTCCAGTGTGGATCGACGTACATGTAGCTTTACAACAATAACCTCTTGATCAAGATAAAGTCTACGAAGCTTTGATCTTGACGTTTTTATTTGTAATATTCGAGATTGAAAATATACTTGCATGTACGTCTTACAAATAGTTTAATCGATATATCGTCAAAATTTCATTTTATTTTTTCAAAGTTCACCCATAACGATGCTGATGAGCGCATTCTGGCACGGAATACATCCAGCGTATTATCTTTGGGCAGTTACTATCTCACTTATGTTCTTGGCCGAAGAAGCCATGATCCGAGCGTTTCGTCACGAGGCATTTCCCGGCGGACAAAAAACATTCGATTGGTTGTGTTGGTTTTTCAGAACGCAAATGATGTACTACAATGGGATGTCTTTCGTTTTGTTAAGAACTAGGCCAATCTTTGCATTTTGGAATTCCATATATTTTGTAGGCCATATTCTCCTAGTCATTGTATATTTCATAAGCTCCAAAATGTTCTCTTATCAAGAGAGGTACGCTCGGCGGAAACGCACCAATTAAACTAATTTTGTTGTTTCGATTTGAGTCATTGTACACATTTTTAATTTTTAATTGTTCCTGAGATGCTAATTACCTTTACATGATAAAATTTAAAATAACGAAATTTGATAAAACAGTAGGCCTGCGTGGGCTACAACATATGTACATTATGTCCACTAAATGTTAAATTAAGTTTAATTGATAAATACATGTATGTGTTTTGAGTTAGAATTCGAGGATTTTAAAAATTGAAGTGTTTAACAATAGCTATTTATTTACCTTTTTATAAATTTAAACATATTTGTTAATAAAGGAGTGGACACGACTATCAGCGTTTAATCATAAACGACGTTTCGGCACCCATGTGCCTTTCTTCAAGTTTATTCTGCAATCCAAAGAAGTTAAGTTTACATACAATAATTCGGAAAAAACTAACCTAGCACATATCAAAAGCTCATGTAAAACTAACGCCAACACTCATGTAAACCGGCGCTGCAGAAGTGCGAAATTTGGGTATACTATTAAGGGGTCTCATAGCAAGGATGCCATAGGAAAAATATAACAAGAGTGAGCCGTTAAAACAAGTTAAAACTTTAAAACATTAAACTTAAAACCTCACTAACAACATGAAGAAAATAGAAAAAGAGAAAGTTTAATGTTTTAAAGTTTTAACTTGTTTTAACGGCTCACTCTTGTTATATTTTTTCCTATGGCATCCTTGCTATGAGACTGCAGTGCCGGTTTACATGAGTTTTGGCGTTAGTTTTACATGAGCTTTTGATAAGTGCTAGGTTAGTTTTTTCCGAATTATTGTATGTAAACTTAACTTCTTTGGATTGCAGAATAAACTTGAAGAATGGCACATGGATGGGTGCCAAAACGTCGTTTCTGATTAAACGCTGATGGTCGTGTCCACTCCTTTATTAATTTGATCTCCGACCACTTCAATGATTCCCAAGATGTTCAAAACATATTTGTGTACTTTATATCGTAATATTTAAAATTGAAGCTCCCGCCTATACACTCAGGTCGCCATTTTGCGACACTCTCCAAAACACAGCTGACCAAATAGCCACCATTGAAGTAATATTTTTATAGGGTGGTTGGGGGTTGTAAGGGCAACCACGGGAGTAATGTTTTGGCGAGTGGTGCGAAATGGCTACCTCAACGTATTGGCGGGAGATTTAAATTTAAATATTATGCTATCATTGCTATGAAGTTTATGTTTAGAATGATATTTTTAGTAATTTATTTTATTAATTTTATCATGATCTTTTGAACAAAAAAAATGATTCCATCGTTTCATATTCTTCAATAAATGTCAGCACATTTTACATTCTTTGCTATTACTATATTGTAGCAATTATAAGTGGTGTACGTGCCTCGTACATGTCCGATCTTTAGTGTAATATCTTGTAACTATATTTACCAGGATTTCGCCGAAATTTGGATGAAATCCTAACCCATATAGATGTAATGTACAGTAGAGGTCAAAAGTTTTAGGACAATGGAATTATTCTCAATAACATTTGTAAAATACACCTGAGAACATAAAACCAAATGAGTGAAAACCATGTTTTTAATTGTTTCACCTGAATATATAAGTTGTAACTTGTGAAATTTAAATGGTGCAAAATGAAAATGAAACAATTTAAGTGAAAAAGGCATGGCAAAAGTTTTAAGACACATTGTGAAAATTAACACTATCTTTGGTTAGTGCATTATTTTTACATCAGAAAAGCTCAGTTAGTGGAGGTTATTGGCTATTTGTATTTAATTCATTCAGCCTACTGTATTAGAATGGGGAAAATGACTTCAGTTGAACTCTGTAAGAATAGTGGAAAAAGCAGAGATGGCATATCTTACTCACAAATTTTGAAGGAACTTCAGGTTTCAAGATCCACTGTAGGATACACAGTAAAAAAATATAAGGAGAATGGAAGTTCTGACTACATGGACGGGTACCAGTAAAAACATCTTTGCTTATTTAAAAAATAAGACATTTCGATTACAGTTTTCCAAAGACCATCAATACTGGACTATCAAGGAATGGAGAAAAGTTCTGTGGAGTGATGAGAGCAAATTTGTGTTGTTTGGGAGTGATGGTAATTGTTATATTCGACCTTTTAAAGGGCCAAAGAAATGATCCCAGTATTCCCAGATATCAATTTCCAACCGTCAAACATGGAGGAGGTTCACAGATGGTATTGGGTGCATTCTCCTATGATGGAATGGGTCCTCTTGTGCCGATAAATGGAATTATGGACCAAATAGTGTACACATATATCTTGGAAACAAACATGGAAACAAACAATGATGTTACAAACATAGACATTCCAACAGGACAATGACCCTAAGCATATGGCAGCTTCAGTCAAACCCCATTGAGCACATCTGGGATGTTCTTGGGCGTGCTGTTGGTCCAAAAAAGCACTCCTGAAAGAGTAACCTGCTTCAAAGTCTGCAGATGGAATGGGTCAAGATTCCAACAGGAGCCATTCAAAAATTGGTTGAATCAATGCCTCACAGGTGTGTTGCTGTTATTGCTGCCAAAGGATTGGCCACAAAATATTAATTGAGTTCGTATTTATTTGTTATTTTTTAATTTATTTGACAATTACAGATCAAATAGCAGCTTGTCTTAAAACTTTTGCCCTGCCTTTTTCACTTAAATTGTTTAATTTTCATTTTGAACCACTTTCACAAGTTCCAACTTATATATTCAGGTGAAACAATTAAAAACATGGTTTTCACTCATTTGGTTTTGGGTTCTCAGGTTATTTTACAAAAGTTATTGAGAATAATTCGATTGTCCTAAAACTTTTGACCTCTACTGTAGATGACAGTAACCTACGTCATGGGACAGTTTTTTTGGTGACATCACCCATCAAAATTCAATTTCTGATGCTGACGTAATTTCTTGAATTATTATGATGACGTCATTCGTTAAATTCTGATTAGTTATATCCTGCAATTTTGTAACGTAGAACTACATGTACATGTGCTCTGGCGCTGCATAGTAAAGGACACCATCATCAGAATTTAACAGTTGACGCCATCAGAATTTTAACACATGCATGACAACATGAACATATTATTGAATTACGACGTAAATTTTAATGAATTACACGTATGTCATCACAAATCCTAGTTGGGCATTTTTTCGAATTTATTTGGACAAACGTCGGACATTTGGAAGTCCAAAACTACCCACTTAAGTTGGGGAATGACGTAGTTCTACGTCAAAAAATCGCAGGATAGCACGGTTTTGCTCCAGTGTATTGTTTTCTTCATATCAATTGTCTGAAATTTGTTTTACCTACCGTAGCACGAACATTCGGAAACTCGAAAGTTCCTTCGTTTTAGCCGAAAATTCGTAATATTTGAAATCGCAATTCGACTTTTAACGAAGGAAGAAATTGACGTTAATTACCTTACCCTTGGACAGGGACTGGAAATGAGTTCGTAATGACAGAAATTCGTATAAAGCGAATTCTTCTTAATGAGCTTCCACTGTACGTGGCGTGCATTTAGACATTGAATTCAGGAACTATATTGATCCTGATATTTGTACAGATTTCCAGGTCTACGCACGCAATGCACCTGTCATCAGGAACAAATTCATCAGATGTACCCCTGTACTTGTGGCACGGTGCTTTTTGCAGTCATATTTTGGCTGATTGGACAAATTTCCAACTCAGCCATTGCTCATCAGCTTTTTTACCTTGCAAGATGATCGATGACATCGTTTACGTCATTTTCTTGGTTGGAGGAATAATTTTAGGTCCGTTCGTTCGACGAATTAACGATGTTGGCAGGAGACAGAAATGCAGTGCTATTATTGGTCTAACTTTTGTCATTTTTGCTTCTGGATGGCAAACTGTTCATCCAATTGCGCTGCTCCTGGGAAATGTGTTGATCTTGATGTATTGGAATAGAAGGTAAGATTTCATTGACAGCTGTGTCATTTTTTAAAAAAAATAATTCCACATACAGTATGATTTAGTAATCTAAACAAGAAAAATCCGCCATCATAAAAGTGCAATTAGCAATCATTTCGCAATAATTCTAAATCAAAACTGCATTGGTTCGCTATATAATGGAACCGAAACTTGTAGAAATATAGCAATAATAATACGATAAAAGGGACATTTTCATGTCATTTATTCGCGAAATTAAAGAAGATTTTATGTAAAAAATGCACCATCTATTCACTTTGACTTCATTTTTTAAACAGTTTACGTAATTACGTTTTCTTACGGATTTATTGCGATGTTGGAGTTAAGAAAATTGCAGTTTTATTCCAATTCGTAAATGACGTTTTAATGCGGTAAATATAAAGATGCGATTAATTGTATTTACGTCGAATTCACTGTAAAAAATGCACTTTTTCAACTGAACGGTGGCGGATTTTCTCTTGGGTATGTATTTTTTTTTTGTTAGTTATAAAAATGTTATACTATTTGGCTGTGTCGAAATTGTGTAGAGCTTGAAAACCAGAAACCATCTTAAAAATCGTATTTTTTTAAAAACCAAGTGGCGTGATAATTATTTTTTTACTGCACAATCACTTTTGTTTGCAATTAATATGATGATAACCTTGCGGCAAATGCAACTGACATTTTTTTACAGTTAATTTTGTACCCAGGCCCCAATTAAATAACAAGTATACCAAGTATATTTATTTTCAAATTAGGAGCACGGAATATTTACAGTACATTACATAAGCTGTTGTGATTAAGCAATTAACAAACGATCGTTCCGCGTGGCAACATTAAAATCTAAACATGATATGAAAGCCAAATTTCCGTTAATTAGTTATCATGCTTCTATTCTGGTGCTATTATAAATCTCCCGCAATTTTAGGGTGTCGGAAAAATCTACTATCTGCAGTCATGTGAAACTTTGTTGTTTTTCTAGAATTTCGTGTGTTAAGCTGAACTACACCCTACTTTTTTTCTGAATTTCTAGCACATAACACTATAACGGGTGATTCATATGTCCGTTACAGGCTATTTTATGTTTAAATGGCATAAAAAATATATTAATAATGTTATGGGCCACCAGCTAATATTACCATTTGTTCATCTTGACATTTGCGTTGAAAGTCATTTAAATTGTTACTTTCTATATTATTCACGTTGCATTGATGGTTTCAATTAGGGAAATGAGACGTTGATTTTTGTGAGCACAAAACACTAAACATATTTAAAATCAGACCTTAATCAAAAACACTAGGGGGCAGCAAATTATTTTCTAACCCTTGATTATGGTCTGTTTTTTATTCTGTTTCATTTTTTGCGCTCACAAAATAGTACTTAACATTTCAATAATTGAAACCATCAGTGTAGCGTGAATAATAAAAATGATGAATTTCAATGACCTTCAAAACAAATGTCCAGGTCAACAAAAGGTACATTAGCAGGTCCCCCATAGCCTTCTCAATACATTTGATATTTTTAAATTTACTTAAATGCTATTTAAACATATCAGCAGCCTGAAATGGACTTATGAAGCACCCGGATCTAAATTATGATTAAATATTTTCTTGATTTCAGATCATGCCACATCTTAAGTTTTGCGTTTAGCTTCGTATATATAACGCTAGTTCGCTTCGGATACTCTTTGGGTTGGCACGCACCCCCTCCTACTTACGGAAGTTCTATTCAAATGTTCATGTGCCTAAAGGTAATGTTTCGATCGAACTCATCTTTCGTACCTATTTCCTGTGAAATTTAACAAATTTTAGATTTTATGTTTGCTTATTAAAATTATTTGATTTCAGATGGTCGGATTGAGTTTCGAAATTCATGATGCTTATGCATCTCAGACAAGTAGGCCTAATAACGCAAAAACAAATGAAAGATTACTAACCATCCATCCAAAAGCAGCTGATATCATCTGTTATGGTCTATGCCACGCAGGTATTCAAGCAGGTATGGAACCTTATTTGTTAATTTAACAATTTCAAACAAATTAAATCTTGAATTCTAGATAACTAAACGTCCTCGTGAAATACAGTATATATTTTTTTAAATTTGGAAATTCTTTTTTCCCGCTGTGGTATTTTCCATATGTAAACATTATGTACCGTATGAAAACTGAGTTTTGAATATTGCCTAACATAACATGGATGCATGGAAAAGTAATGAAAATTTTAAGAATTAAACAGAAATAATAGTAAAAATAAGCCGTCATTCGTTAAAATTTTGATGATGTCATGATAGTAAATGAAGACGCCATTCATTAAAAGTATAATGTCGTCATTCATTAAGCTTTTAAGACGTCATTCATTCAAAGCGTGATGAAGTCTGATGATGGCGTCATTCGTAAAAATTCTGATCAAGACATCATTTGTTAAAATTTTGACGATGACGTAATTCGTTAAAATTCTGATGATGATGAAATAGTAAGGGATGACGCTATTCATTAAGTATGATGCCGTCGTTCATTTAGTCTTATGACGTCATTAATTAAACGGGTTTGAAGTTTGATAAGGGTGTCATTTGTAAAAATTCTGATGAAGACGCGGCATTCGTTAAAATTGTGATGACGTCATTTTTGCGCTTGCATAATTTCTATTTTTGTGATATTCGAAACACCGGCGCGCCTTACTATACCCCCGTAGTACTTCATTGTTGTCAAAAGATTAATACAACTCTTTCTATAAACTTGAAATTTGTGGCCAATTTTGTTACTGACATTAAAAGTATTCAAACTTCTCATCCTGCAGGACCTTATTTCAAATTTCAAACGTATTGGGACAGCACACACTCGCCATCTTCCCAAAACATCGATTGGTGGTCACAAGTGGCAAATCGGTTAAAATTTCTTCCCGTCTATTTATTCATACTATGCCTTTTGAATTACGTGTTTCCATCGGAGGCAAGACGATGCAATTATACTAATTTAGAGAATGGTTTCCATTATCTGAGATTATTTAACTTGGGGACTCGGGGTGCAATAAGTACTAATTCCCGTGGCCTTGTTTGTCTAGTACGTTGTCTCTGATGAAATTATGCAGAAGTCGATGTGGTACCGAGTATGGTACGCTGTACCTGTTGCTTTATCCTTTCGGTTGAGACTTTATGCTGGATTTATCTTGTCCGAGTGTCAGTGCATCAGCGCGGCAATTGGGGCCTATCCTCAGAAATGTCAAGCTAGACCAGGAAAAGGACCTACCATGCCGAAAGTGTTTAAAACAGCTAAAGAGTGAGTGTTTGAGGTTTATCTACTGTTGATTTTCAAAGCACAGACCTGTAATATGTGGTTATAAAATTTATTTCATAAAATTGCATCATAAGCTACATCTACAATGGAGGAAACATCAAGGAACTTTTTGTTGCTAAATGCTTCCAGTTGTTTGTGGAAACAAAAACTTACGTAAACATATTGGAACATTCTGTCCACGATGAAACATCTACTTCTAGGACTAGCAACTTCTTTGCTCGTTTCTAGGCATTAAATGAGCGACTGATTGGAACATGCACCGAGCTGTTCCTGCTCAATCAGCAACGCTACAGGGTACAGAAATGTTTACTCGTGTTGCTAATACTAAATTTGATTTCTTTGATCTTTGTTGCATCTTATGGTAACCGGAAACTTTTGAGAAATTTTGTTTATGTTGCCGTAAACAATAAGAAACTTTCAGCCACAGTCGGGAACATAATGAAAAAGTGACGAGCAACAGAAACAAAAGTAATTACATGCATATGTTACCTTCAGTGTGGAAATTAATGCAATGTTCATTGAATTCAAGAAATTTCAATCTACAGGGTGAACCAGATGTCTGATCCTTCCAAATATCTTTGAAACCACTGGTGTTAGGTAAAATTTGCCAAGATTAAATGAATAGAACGTGATGCGAGGATTCCAAATTTAAGCCTTGTCAAAAGTCAAAAATCACGCAGCACGTCATTTTCATGGCGCATGCGAGTTTAATTTCTAAACCGTAGGAGTTAGAGCAAAACTTCGAATTAGAACGTTGCTTATCGTTGCATAATTATGGCGCATTCGAATCGTCAATCTGGTGTACACCGGTTGTAGGCTACAAGGTGAGGCATAAGTCTGTAAAGTCATGCGCCTGCTGCCTGCAATAGTGCCGAGTTAACAGACTTAGGCCTTACCTTTTAGCCTACACCCAGTGTACACCAGATTGACGATTCGAATGCGCCATTGTGTAATGGCAGTGTTTGTCACATTGATTATCGCTCATTGCAAAAAAATATTTTTATGGCGAATTCCACTTGTCCAAAAAGAGTACCCTCGGAGTACCCGAGTGTACACTCGGGGGTTCCTAGTGTATTCTTTTTGGACAAGTGGAATTCGCCATTAGTTTCACTGATGTGTGCATTTTGCATATCATTCGTGCAAGGCAGGAAAGCTGTCACCAAGTCGTCAGGGGCATTTGTGTCATGGCATTTGCACATGTTGAGCTTTCCTGCCTTTCATGGTTGCTATGCAAGGATGCACACATCAGTAAAACTAAAAATTATTTTTTTGCAATGGGAGCGATAATCAATGTGACAAACACATACTGTGCCATTACACTAATTATGCAACGCTGAGGAGTGTTAATTCTAATTCGAAGTTTTGCTCTATCTCCTACGGTTTAGAAATTAAACTCGCATGCGCCATGAAAATGACGTGCTGCG
>JAQGBX010004056.1:0-16013 GCA_034698745.1 Megaphyllum sjaelandicum | reverse complement strand
ACTGGTGAAATGCACCTGGGATGCGTTCGAACTGGTGAAATGCACCTGGGATGCGTTCGAACTGGTGAAATGCACCTGAGATGCGTTCGAACTGGTGAAATGCACCTGGGATGCGTTCGAACTGGTGAAATGCACCTGGGATGCGTTCGAACTGGTGAAATGCACCTGAGATGCGTTCGAACTGGTGAAATGCACCTGGGATGCGTTCGAACTGGTGAAATGCACCTGGGATGCGTTCGAACTGGTGAAATGCACCTGAGATGCGTTCGAACTGGTGAAATGCACCTGGGATGCGTTCGAACTGGTGAAATGCACCTGGGATGCGTTCGAACTGGTGAAATGCACCTTTGATGCATTCGAACTGGTGAAATGCACCTTTGATGCATTCGAACTGGTGAAATGCACCTGTGATGCATTCGAACTGGTGAAATTGGTTTGCGATGCATTCGAAATGGTAAAATGCACTTGCGATGCAATTGAACTGGTAAAATGCATTTGCAATGAATTTAAAAATGTGATTTGGTATTTATACTATAGTTTAGTTGTAGAATATTACATTCAAAATGTATTTTGAAATGAATTTTACAATAAAAAAATAATCTACATCTTAAATTCATTTCTCACGCATATGGCCTATGGGTCTTAACCAACTCCAAATGCTAAAATCTGTTGACCAAAAACAGTACACAGTTTAGAGATTTGCTTCAAGTGCCTTTGCGGACGACAAGTTTAGAGTCGATTAACTCTCCCACGACTCCATGTCAAGAAAGCAAGACGAGAACGTCGAAGGTCTTGTTGCAAATACGTGTTTTGATGCTAATTCTAAAAGGAAATGCTCCAGATCTGACACTGTCCTGCATAACCAAACTAGATAAAAACATGAATCACTTCACAGAAATGTTTATTTCAAATACACTTGCAAAAAAAGACATGTTTAGCATTGAAAAACGCTGCCTCGTCGTCTTCACTTCAAGACGGAAAGTCAATGTCTTGAAAGTAGAAATCAAATCAGCGAAACCTGGTCCCATCTGGACACAGTTGGGGATCTAGTTGGCCGAATTCGAGGAAAACAGTCTGAGTCCATCATCGGATCCAAATTTGTTCTTCAGCCGTTCCCAGAAAGGGTTTGAGTTCTTTTGAACAAAACAACAGCGTAGATTGTTTTTTTCTAAGATCTCCAGGGCATTTTACCAAGAATTTTTGCTTTATGGTTCATGAGTTGGGAATTTTCCCAGTGACATAAGTTATACTGAAATGGAAACAGTTTTTCTTTCCAGATTGTAGAAGCTATTCAACAGTAAATAATCGTTACATTTTCCGTTTTTTTTTAATAAAATCATAAATATGTGAACATGAAAACAATTGAACATGAAAAGCACGTGGTATGGAACGCTGCTTCATCTAGCATTCCATATTTACTTAGTTTTAAAATGCAACGAATTTGTAAACTTTTTAGGAACACACATCTAAATAAAAAATACCTTGTGATACATTTAAAATTAATTTTTGACAGGCAGAATATATTTACATATAAATTTACATTCCATTTGTTTCTTTATATGTTTGTTTAAATATATTTGAATAAAAATATACATGTAATTTATAAGATATACATGTATGTAACTTAGAGTAATGCACTATACAAATCCATTTAGGTAAATATATATTCAGCAATATATTTTTAAAAAAACATACAACGATGTAATATGAATAAATGGATATTTATAAAGATTATAAAATATATACAGTATTTACAAATAGGTTTTGATTGGTGATTATTCCAATTCATTTATAAAACCGTTTTACAAATATTACAATATACTTAAATTGTATATTAAATCTGTAGCATAACATTTCTACAAACAAGTATAAATTTTGAAAATGAATTTTTACATGAATTTACAACTACATTTGTACAGTGCAATGGAAATGTATTTTAAATATTATTGCAAAATATCTTATGAAATGCCATCTCAAGAATGCATTTTTTTGGATGTTTTTAAATACATTTTAAAATATATTTGTAATTACTTATGAAAATTTATTTTGAAAATACATTTACAATGTCTGGTCGTGACATCGTTTGCTAATTATTTATTATCTAAACCGACCACTTGAGGATGGCTTTATTTGTCACATTTACAATGTATTTGGAAATAACTCGGATGTTCCAATCTATACCTTGTACATATTTTTAATAACTTTTAAATATAATTTACAACAAAAAAAATGCATTTCGCAGAAATGTATTTTCAAAAACATTACAAAAAAATTCATTTATTATAATATATTTCTAGAGCATTTTTTTCGACGTGTAAAAAGCTGATGAATATTTTCTACTTTGTGAAGAATAATTGTTTCCATCAAAGCATGAGCGGAATTATCATTATTTGACATTTCTTTATACCAAGAAATTGCAAAATGACGCTGGTAAAATAGAAAGCAATTATAACCCACGGATTATCGCTTAAGTTATGTTGGATTTATTAGCCTCTTAATACCCGATTAATTTAGGTGCCTTCTTTCTGACATGATCACATAATTTACGTTCAATGAGTCACGTAAACTGTCAACAGCTAATAACGCAAAGCAGCTTGCGTTAAGCAAAGGGTATCTCGTAACGTTCAATTAGCAAAATCCATCCATTAAATCCAAGCCACTTTAGATGATGGAAGAGTAAGGATAATGCATGACCAAAGGAATTTGACTCGATATATAGTAGAGTGCACATCTAAAATTAAGTTTTAAAAATGAGTCCACGTGTTCCGATATGTCCACATCTTTTTATCACGTTTTCTTGAATGAGATTAAAGAAAGAAATGTTTAAGACGTTGCTAAGTCCTACACGTATAGAATTAAAACTATACAGGGTGTTTTTGAACTCATGGTACAAACTCAAACTGGTGTTAGAGTGAACTAAGGTAAACATTTTTTCACCATAGAACCTAGGGTCCATATGACACTATTGAAAAGTTACATGGAATTAACGTTGGCACAGAATGGAGAAGACGTTGCTAAATCCTACACGTATACAGTAAAAATAAAACTATAAATGGTGTTTTTGAACTCATGGTACAAACTCAAACTGCAGTGTTAGAGTGAACTAAGGTAAACATTTTTCACTATAGAAATTAGGGTCCAAATGTCACTATTGAAAAGTTACATGGAATTAACGTTGGCACAGAATGTTTCAACAATTACGTGTTTATTACAATATTTTACAGTAAATGCTCAAGCGTTCTACCATTACAATTAATGCAAGCCTCACATCGGCGACACATAGATTGACGCACTCTTTCAAAGATGCCCGTCATGTCATTTACATTGCCCGCAGCAAACGCAATTCTGGCCACAAGATCTTCTTGTGTGTCCACTGGAGTCTCATACACTACGTTCTTCATATAGAACGTATACTCTTCATGTATACTATATGTTTATGCAACTTTACTACCAAGATTTAAAACATCTTTTTAATTTTAAGATTTTTAATATTCGTTAAATTACAGGGTACATGTACATGTATATAGTGTAAATCTCTGAAAAGAAGTCTTGCATACAGTATATGTTATGAAAAGTTGTAGACAAAAGTCGTTTAATTTGAAGGCGAATACAAGATGGCGCCATATTTTTAACACATGGCGCTGTTATAACTGTACAATGTATACCTGGAGTTTTGTTTTAAAGGATCCACCGAAACATCTCAAAAACTAAGTAGGCTTTGTTGCGAAAAATATTGTTTGAAATGGGTTACCAGATGGCGCTATCCTTTAAACATAGATGACGCTGTTGCAGGTAAAGACAAGTTCAACATTTTCTTAAAGGGAACCTCCTTTTTGTTATTACATACTCGAATGCTACGTAAAAAATACCGTAGATAATTGTCATTTGGAACATTTATTTTTGCAACTCTTGACCTATCACAAGCGCCATCTTGTAAACTCCCTTCAAAATAAAAAAAAACTTATCTAGAACTATATTTTCGTAACATGCTTCTTTTCCGAGATGTTTCGGTGGATCTTTAAAAAAATCAGACATTCAGTATATGTATAATTACACACAATTATAAGTAATGCAAAATGGAATGTAAAATGTCACGTAGCATTCACATGAATCTCTTTTAGATTATACTTCATTATGCTTATATTTTGATGAATTAGAAAATAAGTTTCTAAATGTCTTAGACTTCTGTGTTGGTGCACAAATTTTCCAATGTAAAATTCACGCAATATTTTATTCAATGAATTACTTTTTTAAAGAGATGAGATTTATAAAGCTAAACTTAGATTGGTCATTATCAAACTTTTTACACAGACAAGAGCGATTCGAAGACTAGATTCTGTGATTTTTTAGCAGTTAGAAAAAAATTTCAAACCATAAAATGCATAATGCTGGGGATTTTTCTGTTTAAAAAAGTAGCTAGTCCATGAATAGATTCTAAAAATCTCGCAAAAAGTCTTCAAACAATTTGTGTATTTTGTCTACGGGAAACAAAATCCATACTGCCCCTTAATGGTAGGCAAACTCTCCATGCATGGGTGCCATACTGTTGGCTAATGATCAATATTTTAATAACGGTGCGTTCTAAAAGGACCTACATGCATGTTCCTAATTTCTTATCCGACATCGCCATTTTTGATCAATAAATTGCAATTTCATATTTCATCATCATCATCATCATCACTTTCTAGAAGCACAATTGTGGCGGGACCAATTGCGCGCCAGCATTGCATACAGCAGGGAAGACACGATCGAAAATTTTGATTTGAAAACATGACCAACAATGCGAAAAGAAGAAGAAAGAGTTCAGGGAGCAGAAAATTAATTCCGGTCTTCATTGTCCGGTAGTAGTAACCCGTGATTTATTTATTTGTCCAAAAGAACCATTTGGATGGTGTGAAAAAAGTAACAAGAGCAGCGCCATCTGCCAGATGGTCTTATAAAGCAAACACTCACAGTGAGTAAAGACGACAAACGGTGTTCCAGTTTCGACATACTGTAATTATGAACATAATGTTCATTTCATTATGTCTGTTTTTGTAACTGCGAAAACAGTTCCAGTGAGATTGTCTCACATGGAACAAACTGCCCGCAAGGTTTGCTATATGGCAACAACGCTGTCTGAGTTTAACCATCAGTTGAGGACACTTAACATTGTGGATTACACTGATCTGAGTTTTTAATGCTTTTTTATGTATAACCTTTTTAATAACTGTTCAACTCTTGTAATTGCTCACTTTATATAAATATATTTGTATTAACTGTACCCCACCAGGATATCTGTAAGTGGTACCAAGGTACCCATTCTATTCCTTTTCCTGACTTGGAATAAATTATTATTATTATTATATATTAAAATGTTAAAATACTTTAAACCCCGTTTCATTTCGTAATTGTGCTAGAAATATTTCATAAATCTTATAAAATTCTTAACAAATCTTGAAATCGTATAAAACTTCTAAATTTTAGCTTTCATGATGCGCATATAGATAAAAGTAAGAAACTTCCAAATTTTAAATAGATAGAGACAAAACTCACGAATGAAATGAGTGAATCAGGTGATGTTAAACTGTTACTAAAATTTAGCAGAATCAAAAAAAATTATCACACTTAATAGAAGGAAAGCTTAAAATTTTACAATGATTAAATAAAATTAAGACAAAACTAACGAAAGAAATAAGTGAATTACAAATATATGATGCTAACATTTCACTAAAATTTAAAAAATACATGTATATATATATATATATATATATATATTAAGTAACTTTAAAAGCATAAAATGGAAGGAAAAGTTCAAATTTTTCAATTTTTAGGTAAAGTGTGCAAAACAAACGAGCGAGATTAGTGAATTGTATTGAGATTGTTAGATTTTTATTAAAGATTTGAATAAAGCATAAATAAATTTTTAGAAAATAGAAAACGTTAAATAACTTTAGATATTTTAAGTCCCGTTTTTCTTATTTCCAGGAAGCTACATATAAACGTACAACCTAAAAACTACCGAAATTTTACTGTAAATAAAATCTCGTCAGTAGCTGTACTACATCGTTGTACCGCATCGTGCATACATCTTTCTACAATTATAATTAGCATTACATTTTTTAAAATATAAACAAATGAAATTAGTTAAGAACCCTCGTATCAGATTTCTCTCAGGTATACTTAAGAAAGCATTATTTCCTTTACCTTACATTTTAAAACTGAAATAGTATATTTTTTATTATGTTACAAGCTGGAATGAGCCATAAATAACGAAATATGACACCGTCCAGTAAATGACATATTAATGTCCTGCAGCACTGATGAGCCCAGTATATCTTCTGGCTGATGGTTAAAGCACTTTTTTTGGCCACATAACTCAGTTAATCTTCATGAAAACCACGATAAATAAAATCCTCTTAAGATTAGTTTTATAATCTTTTTAGGATCGACTTTAACAAATATTTAAAAACCCGAGCATTTGGGATCCAGCGCTACTGTTCATCCTGCATAATTCCAGCAAATTCGCTCATATTAGCCAACTATAGTTTTGAAAATATTTGAATGCGATTAATTATATGTATAAACCTTGTATGCCTAAGAAGCGGGGCTGGCGCTTAGATGGTGTTAACGGTGACGGAATAGAAAGAAAGGGGTGGCTAGCTGGGTGGGTTGCTTGGAATTAGGGATTAAATTGCATTAGGAGTAGCTTCTGATGAGCTTTGTGTAATTTAATTTAATAATACAACAGCTCTTCTATTGTTGTAGCGATTTCCTCGCATTAAAATTCATATTAACGAGCTGAAGAGAAGATGAACTTCTCGGCAAAAACAAATCAAAGAATTGTGTAAATAAGGCTAACCCGTAATTAAACATCGATTAAATACGCAATTATTAAAGTCGAGATGCTCGGCGTCATAGAGGCGCCCTGCAGCAGCAATTAGTCGCGTGAGCAGCGCCATCTAGCGCCAAGAAACTAAAGCTTGAAGCGTGCGTGGTTTTTTGGATACCTGCAATTCGTGCGTGTTTAAATGACTTTTTAAAAACTTCTTTTCTTAAACGATAAATACGTGGCCTTTGTGCATTTTGTTGTTGTTGTTGATAAAATACACATTTAGCAAAAGACAATCATATGTATTTTAAAATTGAAAAGGGACAAATAAAGGTTTTCAAACTATCACACATGCTACACCTTTTGTTGATGATATGGAAAACTTGCTAGGTTTTAAAGGTTCCGTATAACACCATTAAAGGTTTATCATCACACCATGCAACAAAGGTGTTTGAGTTGGGACAGTATCTTTGTTGGTGTAACGAATTGTGACAGTACATGTATAGTGTACCTTTGTTGCTGTAATGAAAAACCTTTACATAAAGGCGGAGCGTTTGTGATAGTTTAAACACTTTCTTAAACTGTAACACTGCAACAATAAACGTGACCCTATTTTAAATATACAAAGTGGTTTTTGAGTAATGGGTTGGCAACAAGTTTTTGAACGTATTCCTCGAGTTCACACTTATGCGAAAGTGACACAATACATATACGTTCAAAGATTTGCAAAATCAATTACATGTCCATGTCTATTAGTGTGATAAAGTTCCTGTTCAAGGCCCTTTAAACTCAATAATAACAATGTTAAGTATTTATTTTACAAACAATTCACCTTCGTTTCATAAAATTTTAAATTTCCTCGCTCATCTTTAAAAAAATCAATAACATTTAAAAAAAGAAAATATTGCTTATAGTAGAAAATATTTTAAAATTGCATTTATAATAACCAATAAGAGTTTATTTATCTAATATTATTTAACCAATAGAGTGTTAATGAATCTTTTACATGTATAGCTACAGTGGATAATCCTTCCTTAAAACGAACGTACATGTACATGCATTTTTCATTAAAGGTTAGCATTTCAGGTGTTGACTTTGGGATAGGCTTAACCCGTTAATGACCAGTGTCCTTAAATGGGGACAGTTGGAATAATATTGTTTGGCAATATTCCAACTGTCCCCAAATAAGGACACCGGTCGTTAATGGGTTAAAACTAACTTTCCTGTTGGATTATATATTTCCACCAACAATCATAACACAAAAATGCGTAACTTACAAAACGTCACAGCATCTTTCATCTTTTTTCCCACCAGACGTCGCCACCTAACTTCCAGTTCGCATTAAGCGTGTAGCTCTCACAGGCGTTCGTTGGCGGTATATTATTCAGATTTCCACGCTGGTAATAAGTCCATTAATTTATACAGAATTAAAGGCTAGATGCGATGCAAATGCACTCCGCGCAATATCAGAATCCATCAATCTCTATAACTCGCAGCGAGTGACAACAATAAGAAGCAGAGTCGGATGTTCATTCGTCACCGTGTTACAACTCGCATTAATTACATCCGGACAGACTTTTATCGAGTTTCATTTCGTGCTTCGTCACTGGCCATCATTTCGATTTAAAGAAGCATTTGCTGCCAAACATTGCAGCGCCCTCTACGACACTTTCCGCAACGTGATGATTAATTCTCACTGCTGCTCAAATTGTCCCGAAAGCCAGAGAAATTGATAATACGAAAAGTTATAACAAGTTATTCGAGGTGCACCTTTCGTTGCCTTTGTTTTTTAAAAATATGAACGATAAACAAAAATACATTTTCTTCCGAAATCCCATCGAAATCTTTTATGATTTAGGTGCGAGAACAAAATGGCGCCTAAAGAATCCCATTTTCAGTTTTTCGCAGGGTTCCCCCAGAAATTCCATTTTTAACTTCCCGGACTTTTCCAGGTTTTAAAACAATTTCCTTGACCAATGACAATGTCGAAAATTGATGTATTTTTTCAAAATCGACATAGGAGAATATTTTGAAAAATTTACCAACGACAATTCTGAAAATTAACATAAAAAATTTGCTCAAAGTTTTTGTGAAAACTTGACAATTTTGTATTTGGAAAGTGTTGTAAATTTTTCGTAGGAAAACGTGGGGAATTTTTCAATGTTCGTTTCCTTTGTTTTTCAAAAATATGAACGAAAACAAAAAATACATTTTCTTCCAAAATCCCATCGAAATCTTTTATGATTTATGTGCGAGAACAAAATGGCGCCTAAAGAATCCCATTTTCAATTTTTTGCAGGGTTCCCCCAGAAATTCCATTTTCAACTTCCCGGACTTTTCCAGGTTTTAAAACAATTTCCTTGACCAATGACAATGTCGAAAATTGACATTTTTCAAAATCGATATAAGAGAATATTTTGAAAAATTTACTGATGACAATTTTGAAAATTAACATAGAAAAATGATATAAATGTAAAACAATTTGCTTGAAGTTTTTTTGAAAATTTCACAATTTTGTATTCGGAAAATGTCCTCGGAAAACGCGGGAAATTTTTCAATTTTTTCCTCTGGAAACGTGGGAAACCATTCAATTTTGTCGTAGGAAAACATGGAATAATTTTGCTAATTTCTACTCGGAAAAACGTGGAAATTTTTGGAAATTTCTACTCGGAAAACGCGCCTAGTGCGTAGAAGCATTGCTTTTGGATAGCAACAACATGAATATGTTGAATAAGTCATTCTTCCCTAACTTCTCACTGACTTTTCCAGACATTTTTTTAAAATAAATGCACGCTGTTTTACATCAGCAATTTTCCGTTTGTAAAACCAAAACGCGTAATTATGCAATCAAACTAAATGAAGTATAATGTACAATCATAAAATATATCATTTAAAGTATAAATATTTAAATATACTCCATGAAGTCAAATACACGTACTAAAAATTATGACTATTGCCTTTTTTATTTAAAGAAATATTCACCATGCAGCTTATTTCGAGTTGTTTGCGTTTTATTATTTAGCATCTCACAGAGATCATTTCAATGTTTTGAAATATATATCATATTTCAAAGCTCTCCGAGAGGGCTATGGCAGTTTATTTCATTCAGCAAAGAGATAGGAGCAGAATAAACAAACTTGGAAAGAAATTGCTTATACGGTTATACCGCAAAGAAATGGTGGAATTATTCGGGCTACTCGGAAAGAGGCTTTACGAAATGGCAATGTTGGCAGTCGTGAAGTCACGTGTGTAAAAGCAATGCATTCATTGGTCTAGAAACAGCGATGAGATCGACGGCATTTTTCAAGCCAATTGGCGTGTCGATTTTGCCCACGTGGCTTCCCGGCTGCCAAAAGTGTCCTTCGTAACTCAGCGCTCTGAGTACCCTATTAATTTGATGGCATTTGGGCCAATTGCACTTGCATGAATAAACAGCGGACAGACGGCGCTGCGCGAGCATCCGCTTTCGGAATCTAAATCAAAACCTAATCGTATAACCGACGCTCATAACTGATCCAATTATTGAGCAATATATAAAAATGGGGTCGAGGGGGCGCAGTGCATAAGGACAGACTTATTTATAATTTAAACATCCGGTCGAGGGTTTGCGAGGATGAACTGAACGCTTTGTACGCTAGCATTAAGTGCTGCAATTTTGCTCAGCTTGGAGCATCAACTATTTAAAACGAAGCAATTGTAAAAATATAAAAAAAACCGGTGGGTGTACAAACGATCGACGATCACAAGGCGACTTATTGTAACGGAATAAATGAAGCACGTTTTCAAACGGCAATTTTCTTCACGGAAATCACTTAAACATAAGTTTTTTTAGACGGAAAGGCAATTCTGCCCTAAAAAAAAAGCGGATGAGTCATTCAATGACTCATTCACAAAGTACTTTTAAACATAATCTCCGCATCATTGAAATCATTGTCTTGCACATGTAAGACATCAAATCAAGCGGGGATATTTCCAATTACTAACTGAAAACGGAAGCTAAATTACCTAAAGTATGTTTTATTCCTATTTTATTACTAGTTCCTTTGGTTGCTTTATTCCTTATTTTCATACGGATTGACCCACCAATTAGGCCTACAATATATCATCAATTATATCGATCATTTAATGTATTGTTTAATAAAAAAATGTTTACTATAATGCACTTAAATGCGGTTTCAAATTTTGCATAGATTAGATGATTCAAGGTTATTTTAAATACATCGATCGGAAATATATTTTAAAGAAATATTAAATGTGGATTCTGCATTGCTGAATAACAGTGCATTTTTTTAATATTCAACATTTATGTAGGTATATTTCTAATGACTACATTGCGTTTTATGCATTAATTCATTAACATAATGAAAATGTGCTTGCAAAATACATGTATATAATCTTTATATTTTAAAAAGTATTTTAAAATTAGATCTGAAATATAAAAGCGCTGACAACTTAAGCTCTTAATGCACTTAAGCCAGGGCCACACGCAATGTTTTGTCATCAGTTTTGCATGATCAAGAGATTAGGCAAAAAGTCTGACAATAAAACAACCGTCCACACGATTCAAACTTTCGGTTAAACTTTTGCTCAATACATGCATGTATGTGCCCAAAAATTAAAGAACTGGAGTTACTGGATATGTAGGAAATTTATTTCAAAACTGTTTAAAATCATGCATTGAAAAACTATTTTCAAACTACCTTTAAAACATTTGTAAATATTCTGTAAATTAACTGCCAAACAACTTAAAAATAATTTAAACGCTGTCACCCAACTACAGGCAACTATTACCAAACAATTGTTCGAAATTTATTACCAGAAAATGTCAATAATACAGTTTTCAAACAGTTTCACAAATGTTTTCAAATAGTTTAGCAATATTTTTAATCTTCTCGAAGACTATACTACCAAACTAAATTATTCGAAAACTTGTTTCAAACCAAATTATTTACATAGTTCATAAAAAACGTCGAATTTTAGCATCCACACAATGTTTTGCTTGACAAATCTGGCATGACCCTGCAAAACTGATGACAAAATATATAATACTTATGTAAGTGCATGTACATTTGTAATGCATGCATTGACATAATGAAACTATTTACAAAATACGTGTATATATATACATGTAATCATTATATTTTTTTAAATTCGTTTTAAAATGCATCACAATGCATTTATTTTGATGTGGGTTATATAAAAATCTAAAAGCACCGTTTAAGCCAAATTGCTCGCATAAGTCTATAGGCGTGTTTGCGATAATAAACTGCACTCTAATTAATCATGCTTTTTGTGACAAATGTTATATTGTCAACTAAATATTGGATTTCTTCTGTTTCAGATGGAATTAATAATCGAGCGAATGCAAGATGAACAAGTGGGAGTTCCGGTGAAAACAGTAAAAAGCTTTATGTCGAAAATTCCCAGCGTCTTCACAGGTTCGTATTTGTTTCCTTAAATAGTTTTGAGAGAATTTCTCCTTCGATTATTAGCGTTTTAGAGGAGCGACATGTCATTTACGAAAACCATGCAAAGACAGCATTAATGGACGACCCTCGCTCGCCCGCACCCCACTTAAAAAAGCGGTTTTAGCTATACTTCTTAACTCTATAAATATTGACAGCTTATCTGAACATGGGTTAATCTCATATAAGCCTAGTCCACGTCGTGCAAAAGCTTCCAAATTGACATTGAGAAGCCATTTAGGTAACGCCGTAAGTTTTTTTATCAATAATAAACCCACCATATAGGAGTACTATATAGGCTATCGTTGACACTACATGTTATTCCATCTACTTTTGGTCGCCATTTGTGATAACCTTTGCCACGGTAACAATGTACAAATTGGGCATTCGAACTTGTGAAACTGCGAGCATATCCGGAATTTCATAAACTACTTACAGTATATGTTAAAATAGTACAATAAGTACTTCAAACTTTAAAAATTAATATACCATTAAAGAAAAGTTTACATAATATAATGGACCTTATGCAGAATTAGGTACTGGACTACATCACGTGATTTTTTCATCGAATAAACAACTGAAAGAACGTGTCTCTGCCATGGGCGGGCCCAGGTGACTGGACAAGGGTATGCTGAGAATGCAGGGTTGCAACCCCCTCGCGCACCGCCAACCCGCCCCCCCACACCCCCAAATGTACACCACAAAAAATTTATACCACAATGTACAATCACCATGCACAATGTATAATCAGAGTCCACGGATCTTCAGTGTATGAAAAATACATAGGGCCTACGACTGGTGTGCAAGCTAGGTCAGGGTATGCTGCAATGTTATTTTTCATAATGGAAGCATACCCTTAGTTTTTGAGGGTATGCTGAAGCATACCAAGCATACTAGGCAGGCCCGCCTATGGTCTCTGCACTGCCTCGTGTAATTTCCGCCAATGGAATGAATGAAATGTCACGTGATGGAGGCATGCTGACAAAATCTGCATAATGTAAATCATTAAGGCACAAATATCAGCAATTTATTGAAAATTGCAGGCGATTTATGAATGCCCGAGAAATCAAGGTACACATTTCTCAAATTTCTGCAAACATAAGCATGGATTTTTTAAAAAATCTACTAAATTGAAAATAAGTGGAATTAATTTTTATAATAAAACAGTAAAATTCGAAAATTTGATTTCGCATAATTTGCAGACAATAAAACATGTTTTTTCTAACACGCCTAAAATTGTCTGAAATTCGGCAAAAAATTGTTGTGTGCCCGCCTTTCGTTTGTAAACAGTAAGGTTTGAAACATTACTCGCAATTCTCTAAATGAATGTACATGTATATTAAACATCTCCACACAACTAATAAATTATAGAACTTCGGAAAATAACTCGTTGCCATGAATGGCACATGTTAAATGCTTACAACATAAACATGTGTACAGTGTAAAATGCATAAATGGTCATGTTTTTAATATAACTTTCTTCCGTTTGGGGAAAAATACTTGTCGTGTTTACTTTCGAGCAGAGATAGACATTTGTTAGTCGATTGATCAATCAATACTAACGACTAATCAATCATTCATATATTAGTCATGACTCTTCCGATTGATGATTGATTAGACGTAATCTAGACTTAATAGACTAATATTCGTTAGTTATTAGTCGTATATGCAACGACTAACTGTTTAACTATGTTACAGTAAACATAAAAAACACAAGTATGTATGGAACTGGGAAACTAAGCAATTTTCGTCAATTTTGCTTATCCTCGACAATGTTGCAACATTTTTACAATTTGGAAACTGTCAAAAAATCTTCCTAACCGTCGAAAATCAGCAATATTGTCGAGAATTACAAACATTATCAAACAATAGCAAATTTGTAGAAAAATTCGCAAAACTGTCGAAGCCACAAAATTGTCGAAATCGTTGAAAGATTTCGAAAATTTGATAAAAATCCGAGGCTATTTAGTCATTCATTTTAGTCGTGATTGAAAATGTTATTCGGCTTTATTCTGATCCAGCGACTTATGCTACAAAACGATTGACGATTAACTACGGTATAAATTATAGTTATTTTACTTGAAGAATGACTACTTTAATCGTCAATATTAGCCATGATTGAAAATTTATTCGACTATATGCCCCGTAACACTGCTTTCTAGTTGCTATGAAACGCACAATGCACCTTGCTATCATGAAAGCTGTACATTGTACACTGTAAACACTACATAAAAGTGCAAATTTGATTTTTTTTAAAAAAAAATATCAGAATTGCAACATTAAGAGACGTGTTTATAATCATTTGACGACACTACTTTGTGAAGACGCTTGCATCGTTATGCGAAAAATTTGCTCACTCGGTCGTTTTGCGTGAGTTGAAAAAAATCAGGTCAGATTTAATGGCGTCGTCCTTTCCAGGCATTCAAACATAAATATTTAAAACGCTATATTTACATTCTGATGCGTACAGCTTACTACGAAGAGCTGCTGATACATGTACATGTATACATGTGGCGCAACTTTTATATAAGTCACGTGTGCACTTATTTCTTTACGGGATCACGTTTACCAAAAAATAAATGAAAACAAAATGCATACCGTAGTCATTTTGAACTTTATTTGTCAGAAAGACCTCGTGCAAACGTGCGAGTTTAAATCCTATAGCCTCAAAACCGGCTCTGAGTAGATTCGAATCTTCCACATGCATTGAGGCTAATTCATCTGTTTCAAGTAATCATGGGACACAGAAATTGACAGATTTTGTTCTCCTCAAATCGTGTTATGAGCTACGACGAACGACCGTTGAGTTATAGGGAAAACGAAAAAACTTTTCCAAAATGCCGTCATAGGGTAAGCATTCGTTGGTACTTATCATTCTTACTTCTAATTTTTTTGACCACTAGCGCCAACCAGTGGGCAAATCATCGGTAATTTAAATGCATTCCCAATATTTGCTCGCTGGTTGGCGCTAGTGGTCAAAAAAATTAGAAGTAAGAATGATAAGTACCAACGACTGCGTACCCATGCATACACAGGGTAATTTTTTGCAGGATTTTAGGAAAGTTTAGGCGTGTCCGAAAAGTCAAGTGCATATTTCTGAGCGTTTTACTAACTATGGCTTTTAATAAGGAAAATCAAACTGAAAGAGATTAGACTTCATTTTTGTCTTAAAAATTGACAAATCAGAACCTTTGAGTTTGATTACTCATAATTCGCATTCTACAAAAGTGAACTTTTCGAACATGCCTTTAATTGCCAGAAATATGGCAACAAATTGACTCGTGCGTGACGATCTTTGGTCTTTCATATTTAAGATAGTTAATGGTTGACAAACAAATAACGTTAGCAACCATCGCAGGTACAGTACATGTACATACTGTGTGCATTATGCTTTAGCTGACGGTCAATAAAACTTTAAAGACCATTGTTTCGTTCAGCGTGAAGTCTTACCTACATACGTGCAGGTAGCACAATTGCCAGTTTCATCGATTGGCTGCTCCCGCATTGTAACAAAATGCATTTAAAACTGCACTTGAAAATATATACAGGTTGGAGCATTTTGATGCATTTCAAAATGCATTAGGTGTTATTAAAGTGAATTTTAAAATGCATTTGATGTCATTAAAGTGGATTTTAAAATGCATTTGATGTCATTAAAGAGGATTTTAAAATGCATTTGATGTCATTAAAGAGGATTTTAAAATGCATTTGATGTCATTAAAGAGGATTTTAAAATG
>JAQGBX010004055.1:0-16016 GCA_034698745.1 Megaphyllum sjaelandicum | reverse complement strand
GGTTTATGGCCCGGGGCAAATTTAGAAAGATTTATGGCCTTGTTATTCCCCACGGAGTTAACGCTCTTGGGGGTGTGCCATGAGTGGCCAATGATATATGACGTGCAGGCCAGCCAGTTACCCAGCCACAGAAAACCAAGATGGAGGCGTTTTGCTTATTATATATATATATAGATTGGATTAAGATTTCCAACAATGTATAAATGAATGAAGTAACATAAAAATTCAGCTACGTGCGTTTCATTGAAGTATTCCCATATTTTTATAAAAGTAGCAATACAAAAAACTGGGAAAAAGTAATGATTGTTTTAAAAGAAAAGGTACACGTACATGTTAGTTGTACTCAGACAATTATTTTTGAATCGTACTTTGGCAGTCGTGAAGTCACATGGGCATAAGAAATGCGTTGATTGGTTTTAAAGTGAATGCTTTAAACCAATAAGCGTCTCGGATTTGCTGTGAGCTCACGTAAAGCTGCTATCTGAGAGCCCAAAATGTGTCAATTTTCATATTTTAGTTGAGAACATTGCACCGAATTGCAGGCTGTTTATATGTTTATGCTGCGTTTATGTAAACTAAAACACAAATAAAATGTGTTGAAAAGGCTTTGTAGAATTTTCTAATGTACCATTTATGGTCTGATTTTTAATCTGTTATCATATCACTAATTAAAACCGTTAATGTTGCGTGAATAATGCAAAATAACAATTTCAATAACCTTCATGACAAATTTCAAAGTCTACAAAAAATACATTAACCCATAGTCTTCTCAGTACTTTTCACATGTTTAAATTTAATTTTAACATCTAAACAACCTACAATGGACTTACGAATGTCAGTATGCATGTATACAGTGTATATGAGAAATTGGTGATGTTTTCTATGAATTTCTAAATTTGTGCTATTTCATAACCAATCATCTTCTCAATTCTGAAGACCCATCCAAAATAGTTCACAAAATGCATCATTAAACATACATTGGACTCTATAACTATCCAATAATATCCATATATCATTTTCAATATATGCATTTTTCAATTTCTCAAGATTTATAAAAAAAAACTATAAGATTTTATCTGCCTGCAGTACAATTTTCGAAAAAGCTGGATCTGAAACGCTATTTAACTAACGACAAGTGACATCTGAATCACGGTCCTGAAGTCAATATCTGTTATTTTTTTTTCTTAGTCTGCTGCCTCAGGTACCAAAGTGCGCTAACGATGCTGAAATTAAAGCATATCCTAGGGATTGCCATGGATACCGGAACATGCGTTTCGGCGTTCATTATAAATTTACTAACTGGATTTTGGAAAGAACTGAGCCATACCGGTAATTGATGCAGGGCACTAACGTGAATTTTTAATGCCTGGGAAAATTGGCAAAATGAAGACAGGTCGCTGAATTGCAATCGGTTTCGGACCTTCATCAGTCTGAAATTACTGCTAAACGACCCTTATAACTCGTGGCTATTTCAAAATAGCCACACCCTGGACGAACCTATCATCATCTTGCTCAATGTAACGCCTTCATTAAGCTTTGTAGGTTTTTTTGGGTTTTATTCCTCGAGGACGTCATTTCAGTCCGTGCGATCCAGTGTCGTAAACGCTTTATTAACGGATCACTGAATTCGCGATAAAGAAATTGATATTATAGACTCGTAATCCGATGTTGCGTCGAAATAACCATCAAAGTTATTCCCCATCGTGCAATTTTTTAAAAGCTCCCAAATTTAACGGGTTATTAGCGAAATTGCCCCTTGAATCAGGCAATCTCTGACAGCTTTGTTGCTATGTGTGATTGCCTGTTTTAAGGGACTGATTTCCCTTTTTAATAAACGTTCGATTCTTTACTAAGTTTTTACCTTTAATATAATTGACTAGTATTTCGAGGTTGCATCGAAATAACCATAAAAGTTATTTCCTACTGGGAAATTGCTTTTTAAAGCTGTCATATTTGACGGTTTGGGACTGTTTAGTAATATGGCCCCTTAGATCAGGCAATCACTGCAAGCTTCTTTAATATCTGTAATTGCCCGTTTCAAGGGGGCAGATTTCTTTTTTTTTAAATTTCGAATTTCGTTTACGTTTTACCAGAATTCGCCCACACTGTAAATGTTCGATTTTCTATTAAGTTTTACTAGAATTCGTACACAAGGTGAAAGTTCGAGACGGTGCCGATTATAATGGCAATGGACATTATTCAAATTTTATGTCATTACAAGCTGGAAAAACTGGATTCGCCCGGGCTGTACTTAAAAACCTACTTGAACGATACCGTTTTCCAATTGAGTATTATCGATACCTTGTACTGTTGAATTCATCTACCGATTGGTTTAATACCCAGAAGACGAAACGATTTTTGTTGATGCTGTGGTTCCAATACGACTTACTGCCGCCTTTTCTTCATTAAAAAAAAAAAACAGTCTATGACCGCAGGGTCCCCATACCGAAACGTCTGAAGATTGGAGTGAATCATTAGTCAGGAAACGTAAACGGTTCAACCCTTTAAGCGGCCATTAAGCAGGGGATCGCAGCGCCCCCATACAGAAAAGTTAATTCGTTGTGTTGCGAGCAAGGGCAAGGGGCAGCCTCTGGTACTAAAAACGGCAGTCATATTGGGAGTAAAATTTTGTTTAAAATGTGCAAGCATGGGGAAGTGGTAATGCTTTTGGGATCGCTAATCACCCTATGTTTTTCCTTGGTTATTCAAAGTATTCTTGGAAAATTTGGCAGCAATCAGGTGGGTGGATCAAAAGGTTTTTCGGAACCCACACACACACACACCAACAAACAAACTTTTTTATTTATACAAATAGATGACGGTATCACGTGAGTGACTAGTTCTATTGGCAGAAATTGCCTGAAAATTGTTCATACTCACAAATGAAAGGAGAATTTGTGTGCCCTAATCCTCTGAATGGGTGCATGAATTTGCCCCATTGGTGACGCAATTAAGAGGAGAAGGTGTACGGTCTATACGAGGGTGCACAGGTGACGTACTAGATGTATCGAAATATTTTGTAAAATTTAGCTGGTTAATCGTACTATTACTTAAAATTATACTATTCATTGCCGGTTTACCTAATGTTAACGTGTGGAGGAAACAAATGCCAGGAAACTCGATAATGCCTTCGTTTTAGCCGAACAATTGTAATATCCGAATTCAGAATTCGTCTAAAACGAACTAAATAACATATCTTCGCACGAAGACGTTTTTTTAAATCTCCCACAAAATTTTAAAGAAATAGTAAAGGCTAAAAATCGTTTTTAAAAAGCTTGATGGTACCATCTATTGATGGATTTTGTTTAAAAGAAAATTGTAGCTTACACGCAAAAGCCATTCTCAATATTGTGCATCTTTATGTTGAGAAATTTACATTTAACAGAATTCTTAACTATAATCGAGAAAATGCACTAAATTGTTCATTTGGTTATTTTTGGCCATTTCTAATGTGCTGTACCAGAGCGATGACATGGAGAGAATGTTTCACATTATTTGCAAAACACTTATTCCAATTTTTTTACTTGCATTGCTATTTATTTAAGGCACATTTATAAAACTGATGTTAAATTAATAAACTACGTGTTGAAATGATAAATTTATTCAATTTTAACTTTTTTATATGTTTATTTAGAATAATTAACCTTTACATTATTCGTAGATGGTTAAAAATTGACCCGATGAGTGAGAAACTTGAGGGAATAAAAAATAAAATATCTTTGACATGTTTTTCTAACATGTTAATAATTAATATTTATATTATTCGATATGATTGAGTTTATTGTTATTTCTTAGGTCTGAGGAGCATATATTGCTTTTCTCTAAAAATTTGAATTATTTCTACGTTTTTCCTAAGAGTCAATTTCCTAGTTGTATTAAAAAGTAAATATTAAAATAAAACACAGAATGACATTATTCGTTCTGCATTCTATATATATATATATGTGACCTTTTCAAGTTGAACTATTAATAAAACAGTCTTCTTTCTATAGTCTCTGTCAGAAAACGATAAATAAAATTTCACCATTTTCATAAGTTAGAAATGACAAAACTTATTCGTGGAACTGTCTACAATTTTTTACATCCGCTATCTTGATAAAATTATTCGTTGCATGTCAAAAGAGAGAAGAAATAAAAATAAGTTGGACTTAATAACGTTGCAATTTATTTATTCCGAATAATTCCGATTGCAGCGAATCTGCGGAGATACGAAGAAATTACAGGGGGAGAATTCGTAGTAACTGCACGTTATTAGATGTCATTATCAATTTGTTTTCTTGGACTTGTCAAAAAATAAAATTTGGGAAGATTCTCATTAGTTTGCTAAAATCTCATCACTTATCGATTGTTGTAAAATATTGCATATTAGTAATGGGGCTTGACAGCAATTTTACGAATAGTTCTTAGAAGACATTCTTAGAATGGTAAACAATGCAAGGAAACATTTTGCCCTTCAAAGTAAGAAGTTACGCGTTTAATAGCATATGGTTTAGACCAAAGGTTCCCAAACTTTTTTGGCCTACCGCCCCCTTTTCGAAAAAAGTTTACTTACCGCCCCTTTTTTTAAAAAAAACATTGACTCCCGTTCTTGAAATGAAGAATGTAACCTATCATTGCCTTGTTTTGATGCCGCTGAAAACACACCTGCTAAAGTTGGACGTCTCCAATGCTGTTTTTTGAGCATTTGAAAGTAAGAGTTTTTTATTTGAGGAATTCCCCGTTCTTCCAATTTTTGTATTAATTAAACTTTTCAGTGGACAGTGCATCATTCTTGCAAGCTTACCCAAGGGGGCCGCGGTTGGTCCTCAAGTTCCTGAATTTCCTTAGACCTCAAATGCCCCCTTATATCGCTTCAACGCCTACAGGGGGCGGTTCCGACTACTTTGGGAACCACTGGTTTAGCCCAATAAATAAATAAAACGAGCTCGTTTTATACGAATTTCTGCTATACGAACTCATTTCCAGTCCCTGTCCTGTGGGTAGGATTTCATCCAAACTTCTATGAAACTTTAGTTTTGATTGTTGAAGACATGATGATTTTTTTCTGACTTCTGATAATACGAGCTCCTATCTAAACGAAGAAATTATGACGTCCAGATTCGTCTTAACTAGGTTAGAAAGTATTTGTTTTGATTTGCAATGTTGCTGGTTAAGACTTGAACATATGCCGAAAATGGTTATTTAGATTCAAATTCTTAAGAATTGCAAATGTACAGTACGTTTTGGAACAAATACATTGCTCAGATTTGAGTCAATTCTCGATTCCTCCTCATGTGTATAAAGCAGTCTTCACGAATGATGTCAGATGTAGACCTTAGGGGTTAATTTCCACGTGTGAGTTATTCAATTGGGTAAATCCCTCCAATGTAGCCGCCATGAAGCTTTCCAGTGACCTGTTCACGTGCTTGGAATTGACTACCTGCTAATACAGTAGCCCTTCAAAGTGAAATTGGTTAAAAGCTGCATCTGCTGGTCAGCAACCATTTATTGAAAACAAGGCAAAGTGCAGACTGATGGGCATGGCTCTTCCCACATCAACTGACCATCCGTCATTCTCTGTTTGCCTTGGCATTTGTCACTTAGGTCATCTTCGCTCTGGATGTGCTTTTTTCCAAAGCTCAAAGTGCACTTAAACACTTAACTGTCTGAGAGCTGCCTTTGCAGGATTACTGTTAGAATAAATACGCGAAAGCTGAGACTATCAAGCTTTTTCCGGAAGTTGCATGTATCGAAAAAGTACCGAATATGCTTTTTCGTTTTGATCCTTTGTTTTCAGTGTTACTCACTCTCATGTTCGTAATAGATTTCCGCTTGGGGCCTTCCACGTCCACTTTTCCTATTTTTTTTACCTATACGTTCTTTTGTTGACTTATATCGGTGGGATATTGCGACTAATAGCCGACATATTGTTAACAATATACAGTGCATGGAGTCACCTTTCATGATTTCCAGTTTTTCTTCAGATACAGTAGTTTCATGTTTCCTAGAACTCGTTTATTTCAATAGAATGTAATGCTTCCCATATATTTGCTATTCTATAAATTGTAACATAGTTTTTTTTATATTGCATAAATTGCATGATTATAGTTTTGAGAGCATTTTCAAGACACAATAATAATCTGTACAAATTGCAATTTTTTTGCTATTATGTGGTGCTGAACATATTGTTTAGTTTTGGTTAAAATTATATAGTTTTGAAAGCATTTTCAAGAACCAAAAAAAATATTTTCAAATAAAATCTGGCATATACAGTTCATTGAGTCAAATTTCCATAATTTCCAGTTTTTGCATCAATAAGATAATTTCATCAAAATCGTATATTTCAAGAGAACCCTATTAGACGGATTTAGTTGCTATTCGACAAATTGTACTGCAATTTTATTATATTGCGTAATTTACATGATTACAGTTTTGATAGAATTTTCAAGACACAATAATAGTCTTTAAAAATTGCAATTTGCTATTCTACAAATTCTATTGCAATTTTATTGCATTATATTACGTAATTTACATGATTATTGTTTTGAAAGCATTTTCAAGAAACAATAATAATCTGTAAAAATTTCAATTTATTTGCTATTTTGCAAGTGGTACTGTAAATCTTTTATATCGCATAATTTACTTGATTATAGATCTGAAATCATTTTCAAACACCAAAAAAATATTTTCAAGTTTGAAAAAATTATTTCTTAGAAATACCTAAGAAGTAATTTTTTCACCGAAATGATAGGATGGTTCTGATCCAAAAAGCGCCACATTTTTAGTCTAATAAAATCAATAGACGACATAAGATGCGTTAAAAATAACCAAAATTAAGCTATATGAACCCGAATAATATACATGTACAGTATATGTAAATTATATCAATAACATTTGAAAAATATAGTAGGAAGTCATTAATCCCAGTTTCATAGCAATATTTGAAATCAAAAAATTAGAGAGGTTGTTATGGCATCCTACAATTTTTATATATGTTTCCTGTATTTTATTTTATGCTCATTATTGTTTAAATTTATTTCTTTTTCAATTGGTATTATTGGATTACTTGCCGAGACCAAAAATACGTCCTTCCATTGACTTTCGCTTCTTTTTTTTCTATAGGGTGCTTCTACATGTACTTGTACATAGTTGCTCACTTATAATGAGCATTCCTCGCTAGTTTATTCATGCTGCCATGGAAATAAATTTGAAAAAAAAAGCATTGCCTTCAATGTTTCAAAATTACACGTTTGGAAAATTAATATACAGTTTCGTTTTAATAAAAGACGATTTCGACATGTTGCATAAATATTTTAATTTGGCAAAGTACGTACCCGAGGGTATTTTTTTCTTTGTGAATTCTGTTACTAATTTGCTCCGTTAGACTTACATGAATGTAAATCTCAAGAACTTAATCAAGTCCAACGATTAATGCAGCACAATTCTGAAATACTTTAATATGGAAGAAATTTAAAAGGGAACTGTACACGTTCATTAATAATGCCATCAGCTTTAATGACATTACCCCCAAAAATGTTGCATCATTCGCTTTCATTACAATTCTACCTTACACGATCATTTGAAATGGCTATTTTTCCTTGGAAACGCGTATCTGTGTGCAGTAATGGCAATGTTTCGCAATCATTCTGCGCATGCGCGTGCAAGTAATGGCGCAAATTGGAAATATGAGTCAGGAATGCGTGGAGCGCGAAATTTAAATAAGTGTTGTCAATACTAATGACCCAGATTAATGAGGGAAACCTAGATGGTCAATAATAATCACTAAATTAATGATTCATTCAGTCATTCAACCCGATCGTTCCTTATGTCACCATTAGATGGTCATGACAGTATTAATGAACGTATAAAACTGTACAGTTCGCTAAAGATATTCAATTTCGCTCATCAGAAATTCATCGGTCATCGCAGACTGACCGATCCCAAATTGACTGTCTTATAATAAGTTTTTTGAAGTCTAGTTCACATACTCTAGCCATGTCATACAAGGTACATTGCTTTTAGTATGGATGTTCATAGTTGATGTAACCTATAACCGTCAACAGATTGTCGTGCATTGAGTCGATGTCATATCAAATTTAAAACTAAATGAACAGCGAACACCAAAATACATGATTTTTTTTGGGGGGAAGGGGGGAGGGGAGCCACTCAGAGGGATGACTGTTACTTCGCAAATAGGGGCGCTACGCTGTTATCATAAAGCTGCAGATGATATTATATGGACTAAAAGTCTGACAACAAACTTAATAAACGTTTCTGTCGCAACTCTCCAGACAATAAATGCATTTATTCAAAAAAAGTTCTACCGATAAGAGCCATAATCATTTAGTTTTGCCATGGAATCATATTTATTGGATAGTATAAATTTTTATATTGCCGTAGGGTAAAATTAGCCACATAAATAGCAGTGCACTATATCACCATAAAGTAAACTCATGCAGATGTAAGCCAGAAGGATGGGAAGTGTCGCTAAAGACCATGGCCAGGGGCCCCGCTTAAATTTATTTAAGATATATTTACTGATAGTAGGGTATACTGAATTGAATTGAATCGTGCTTTCAATAATTTGGAATCGACGCGCCAATTCGCTTGTAACAATCAAGGTCATCGCCATTTTTACATACAGCTGACGTACGTGTAACTTCAAAGTATTCATGACCAGCCCCTAATGACTTCAAGGCTGGCAATAACGGTTTACGATAAATTAGTAATTATTAAAAGAGACCGGTTGAAGTTATTTTCACGCATTACCTACATGTACATATCGCCAACAAATTCATCAAACAACTTTGCGAACAACGGGTAAAAAGTCACTTTTAATTAGTTTAAAAAATTCACTCAATGTTATAATTGTTTTAAAGCTATCAATGCATTCATTTTGCACACTGCTAAAATATTATGCCCAACGCTTCTGCATGAATATCCCTAATGCTAATTTGGAATACAGTGCTGCGAAACTACAGTCTCGACGCCATTTTTAAGCATGGAAATGTTCATTTTGCAAATAAATTGACGCAACATACACTGTAGATGAGAAAAACGTAAGGGTACGCAGTCGTTGGTACTTACAGTATAATTCTTACTGCTAATATTTTTGACCACTAGCGCCAACCAGCGGGCAAACCATCGGTAATTTAAATGCAGTAGGCCTACCAATATTTGCCCGCTGGTTGGCGCTAGTGGTCAAAAAAATTAAAAGTAAGAATTATAAGTACCAACGACTGCGTACCCATAGTCACATTTTTTCTTGTTGATATTATTGTTTTTTAGGAACTACATGTACTATAGAAGGCGCTATACCGTGTCCTTGTAATCATAGCCTCTACAGTATACAGTATATCGATTAGTAAGGTATTATGGAATATTAGCGTAGATCTAAATACCGGTATAATCTTTTTAAAGGGAATAGATTTCTCAGGTTAAGGGTACTCATTCAATTTTCAAGATATTACAGTTGTTTTTAAGTGTATTTTATCTACAATATGACATTAATTCAACCCTAGCCTAGCCTCCCATCAAGCCACCCTGGTACCTATGGGTGCGGGCACAAAGAATGCTTATTGCAGGCGCACACTCGGCGTACACTAGTGCCACCAAGCGGGATTCTTTAAAATGAGGGCATACAAAGAAAGCTTAGGCTGAGCATACAGGAAGCGCTTATAAGCTTTCAAGTATGTTTTTAACATTCTTTTTTTTTTGAAAATCCGAAAGCAGATTTGTAAGACACAGAGAGAGTGATGGCACACAGATCACTATTAGTCAAAAGTGTAGCCATGCACATATATACATGGATACCCACGTAAGAACCGTAAAAACGTGTCCCGCGCTCATCATGAGTTACTAATGCGCATGTGCAAGGTTTTACGCGGAATATTACTCCTAGCACACCGCATTGACGATCACGTTGATATCATCGTTCATTGTGCGCCCCAAAGTGTGCGTCCCGTCGGCGAGGATGATGGCTTTCGTTGCCCAACGCGCTGAAGACTTCAACATCCACACGAGAGATTAATGATTGATGGCATTATTCGTTGTTTCGGATGCTGGACCCAAGAATGTTTGAATGATGAATGTACCTCATTGGCATTGCTGTCTTTATAGAAAGATTCAATGGATGGCCCATCGGGTTCACGTGTAGGCTACTATGTTGGCGAGCTAGCACTTGGTTTAACAGTGGTTGTTACATGTGCTTGTGTATCGGTTACAGTTGTGTCCGGGCATTGGATCTGATGGTAGCAGAGCCATTAGTCCCCAACCATGCTCCCGTGATTCGCACTACGCTGTTCATTAAGCGCCGAACGTGCAATTAACGCAGATCAATGAAGCGAATGAACAAAGATCTGCCGAAGGTCGCATTAGTCGCGTCAAATGCCACGGACTTTGGACTGTTTTTCTTTTTTTTTCGGTTTTCCCCGAGTTCTATTAGCTGACCAGGCGAAGATTGAAGCCCGTTGTTTTCACACAATTTCAGAAATCTGTATTGCGCAGGCAATTATGGTCTGAGGTTAATTGGATCCCCCGAAAGCTGATATACGATGCGGCAGGGTTTACTGGCGCGGAAACTTTAATTCGTTACTGCCCAAGTCACGCCAATGGCATGCAGATTTTCCATCATCCGATAAGAGTGCTCTGATGTATTGCTCGTCCGAAAGTCAGCTTGCAATGACTGCGCAGTTGTGATGGGAATACGAATCGAAGACGTTGTGGACTGGCGAAGAAAGCAATTAATTATCAAACTGTTTTAGACAAAATTGTGAGAAGAGCATTTTAGGAAATTGTCCTTTCTATCTATTTATCTTATTCATATAATTACTAAAGAAGGAAATATTAGAATTTTAGGAAAATGTCACTTGGCAGTGATTTTTAAAAAGACGTACTGCAGTTCGTTCAAACCGTAGTTAATTCGTATACAAATCAAATATGATCCATTTCACAGCGACGTCGATCTTAGTATCAGAAGTCAGACAAAATATGAAATCAGCAATAAGAACTAAAGTTTCATCGATAGTCTATACGTGCATAAAGTTTCGGGACTGAAAATGAGTTCGTACTGTCAGAAATTGTTGTAAAGAGAATTCTTCTTAACGAGGTTTCACCCGTAATTCGTCGTGGTACTCGAATGTCCAAATTAATGGGCGGCGCCACAGTTCATTTAGAAAAGTCGATGAATCTATGCTGGCGCGCTGGCTTATTTCGCGAGCTATTTGTTATTACTTTTTGCTAGCCATTTTTCATTCACTTTCATTTTCCCCAGTCAACTTCGATACACAAAAGGACGTCCGTAGTCCCGTAATAAAGTTAATATTCTTTGACAGCGGCCATTGTTGAATCTGGTTTCTTCATCGAGAGCTCCTCATGATTGATGGGATAATGCCGGCTATTTTATCTGACCATATTCTAACATGGAGAGGCGATGTTCGGCGAGGCGAGGGATGACAAATTGGTGATCAGACAGGCAAAAAACGAACCGAGTGCATCGTGCATTTGAATATTAAAATGTTGGCCACCCTGGAGCAGCTTGCCTAACAACGGCACAATGGCTGCCAAAAAGTGAACGATTGACATAACGGCTTAATTACTAGGAGAAACGGGAGAGTTCAACGAAATGTCGCCAAGATTTCAACTGGTGACCTCCTTATGCAGCCGCCCAACGACATTTGAAAGAGATTTGTAATTATGATATGTGCGTATATCTAGAGCCGAGCCATGTTTTTGCCAAGAAAACAGATGCGCTTTGATAGTAGCAGGCAGTTGTAGCAATGACTCGCCTAACAACTCACTCAACTTTGAGGTTACGTGATGTTCCAGCTAGACGAGGAAATGCAGAAAATGCATATTAAATGACTTCTAAATTAAATATGTAATACACTTGGCAAACAAGAAACAGGGAACAGTATGAAAATTTGTTTTCGGTAAAAACAGTATTAACACGTAAGGAGATCTTTCAAAGTACGTTTATAATAACACTTACAGTACATGGATTATGTAACAACAACCAGAAGTTTTTAAAACTAAATAAGTTAGGCCTACTTTTGAATTAATAAAAAACGAAAATTCCATGGCAAAAAAATGTATGGCAACACTCTTATTCTGGTAAATTTTCTACTTTCTGGCCATTTGGTTGGTTATTTTTACCTTTATAATAAATTATGATGATTTAACTTGTGGATATACAGACTAGCTAGTTTATCATCACATTAGTAAGTTCTGCAAAATATTTAGTTCATAATGGCCTATAAACTAAATGAGTTCTGGTTCGCAATGAGAAAGGTTATTCAAATGAATTTTAGTGGAAATTTTAGTTTGTAATGTTTCAACCTTCCCTGATGCCGACGCAATATGTGTTTGCTAAACATTTATAAAGATCTTTTTGGATTTTTCAGAATAAGTCTAACAACCACTATAGGAGGGTGTTTACATTGGTTTTGCAGTGAAATCTTTTTTATTTTTTTTCAAATGTTTTTCTATTTTTTGCAAATGCTTTGTTGTTACATGATACATGCAATGCGTTAAATATAATATATTAATTAATTTAAGTTATATTAAAAAATAAATATATTATGTATGCATTTTAAAATGTACTACATTTAATTTACCTGTGAACGAGAAATATTATAGTGTTCACATACTTTTTTTGCCAAGTGTACCTGACATTCGGATACCTCGCTTAATGAACGAAATTTGTTCCAACGAACCTGTTCGTATCTAAGAATCGTTTTTTCCCGTAGGAATCGATGTAAAAATAATTAATTCGTTACTTGACTGTTCAAGCTATAGTTTCACTTTTCCAAATAAGATTCACTTTTAAAATGAAGTCCTGAAAAATGAACGTTCATACCAATGGAGAGGAAACGTTTCAACCCACTCGTTGTTTGCTTCCACTTTCAAATATGCAAATAAATGTCAATATCCCGTGAACCTGTCAGTGTACACGCAAAGGGCACGCACCATAGAACACATTTCCAATGTTCGGCAGGAATTGAAACGATTATTGACTCGTGAGAGTTTCATGACCTTAACCAAATTTTATTTAAATATTTGAAAAAAATGTGGTTTTTATTTTAATTTTATTTCAATACTTGAAATAAAATTTGTAAATAAGAGTGTAGTTATCACTTTGGTAATCGATACTAAGCGCGTTATGCAAAGCGGGCCCTCTGGGAATAATTTATTATCTCGGCTGGAATCACTTTATTTCCATTCAGAATATTATGCATTAGCAATGGATTAGCTCTGGTCAGCTGCTCAGATTTTCGTTCTGATATTCACTGCTAAAACTTCGCAAATGGGATAGATTTTAAAGCATTTCAAATTCAGTCTGGTTTGATTTTGTTCATCAAAATGCTGCTAATGCAGCAACAATTTTTGCATTCGATATGGAGACTGAATAAAATGAAATGTTATTTAAATATAATGCGGAAAAAAACTTATATATTTAGGGGAAAGATTGCGTTTAATTATTTCCGAATGCAAGTTGTAATCATTTAGTTTAAAACACAAACTTAACAAAATTAAGATGATGTCGATTAAATTTTAAAACACTTAATGTTTCATCTTGTTTACCTTTTTTTTAACTTATGAGATAATTTTCTATAAACTTATATAAGATAACTTTCTTTAACACTCGTTAAACCATGTTATTTTCAAGAAATTGTCATGTTTCTATGAAATGGTGAAAAAAAACATATCTAAATTATCCAAATGTATACATTGCTCTTTCATGTAAATCAAATGAAAGTCAAATGAGCGTATATACAGTGTGGTGAATTATCAAAATTATCGCTTACATGTTCGATTATTTTTGTAATGTTATTATTTCATTAAAGTCGTTTTTAAGCAGGGTACACACTATCACTAAACCAAAAATAAAAACTAGAAAGTTGAAACTTTTCTGGTTTGTAGCAACGAAAAAATGGCGTAGGAAACTGTTTATGCCTAACTAAAAACAAAAGAATCAAGTTTGCAAACTAAGTTTGGCATTCCCGTCGAGTGTCTGCAGGTGAGTTGAAAGGAAAATATCCAAACGTTTTGGTGGTGGCAATGCTATCAACGCTTCGTCTGCACGACATCGATCGATCGAACTATATTGCATAATTTTTTTTATAGAAACTAGTTCACGTTGAAAGTTTGCAGTTTATGGTTTTTAGTTTTGGTTTGGAGGTTGGTTGGTTTGGTGTTTGGTTTCTGGTTTGTGACGTATCACTCGGCTAAATTTGGTTCTTAATTATGGTAATTTTCTTATTAATTACTAAACCAAGTTTTCCTTCATCTTTTTACAGGCTAGTTTTCACCCAATTTTCATTTCTATTGCAGCTTATTGCAATCTCAGCCAACTAATAATAAGCGAGAGGATCAATATGTGCTGTTTGCTCATAGTCTTTAACGATATAAAATTCATTAGAAATGCGATGGGCACACATTCTTTAATGCCAGCCAATTTCGTCAGTTCAAACAATCTGCACGCTCACTCGCATTAATTTATGATGATTATTGCAAAAAAGACTGGCATTATGAAGGTTAAAACTTAGGTTATTACTTGAGCTTGTAGTCGTAAGGAAACGAAATAGAAGTTATGAATTTTCCATAGCGTATTAATATGGCAATCACCGTTCGTTTATGAAAATGTTTGGAGATGAATGTCGTAATGAGGCATTTCATAGCCGTTATTTCTAAATATCATATTTTCGTTGATTAGAGTTCAATGTATGATATATTAACATCTTATTCTTATAGGACAGATATTGTTAAGTTATTCGTTTAAGACGAGTTCCGGATTCTGAAATGACCAATTTTAGGCCAAAACGAACGAATTTACGACGTCCTAAACATCCGCGCTTTAATGTTAATTTAAAACTACAGTATATTCAGACAATGCCAAATAAAAAGGTTTATACGAAAGCTTCAATGCATTTTTTATGGAAAACTTGGTTTGACCGCTACTGTACGAACACCACTCGTAAATGCAGCTTGCTAGCGCAGCAATTTAGCCGCTTTATGCAATAACCTTCTGATGTTTGTTCGGTTTAGCTGCAAATTGAAGGAAGATAAAAATTCTAAAAATATTCCTTCGAGATCCAATTACTTGGAAAGCAAATATTTGTACTGAACCATACTAGGACATTCTCCAATCAATACTTTCAAACAGCTCAAGTTGAACGATCAGACCTTGAATGAATTATGCCTATAACCCATACTAACGGTGTTCATCAAATCGATAGGATGAGTATAGTGGAATCGTTGGCTATTTTCAAGCGCTCATGGGGCATTCAGCGGGAAATTCCCCCGTTATAACGAACTATTTTATTTGGCATTGTCTGAATATAGTTTTAACCTAACAAAGCGTGGGTAATAAAGCATCATGAAATCATAAAATTTTTGAAATTGCTTTGTTATAAAATACATATGGGAGTTTTGTGTTAACAAAGGATTAACTCAAACAACATTGTTAAAATATTACGCTGTACAGCCTGTAAAAAGCAACGAAACATTACTTCCAAATAGTGCTTCAGTAAGTTCCTTCAAACTGCGACACTAATTTTTTTAAGACAGTTCTTGCAAAACATTATTTTTTACAAATCACTGTTTCGTGGTATGTTTTCGTGACCCATCCAGTGTCGGTCTATATTGTCCATATTCAGAGGAAGAAATGTTTCCGAAATATTCTGCTTGCGGCGCTTCTACCGAGGGAGACAAATGAAACTGCTGTCGCCTGTTTTTGACTTTTGTTTGGTTGACCTCATCTCACTATTCTATCTCGTTCAACATGAGTTGTCCACCATTCTGTGGCGAGTGATTAAACTGTTTCGTAATTGTGGACACAATGTTCTCGAAACGCGTTTCAGCAGCAAATGCGGGTAACGTTTCTCAAAAAAATGTTTCGTTGTCTGTACTATGTTATTGAAATTTTACTCCGTTTTGCATTTGACTTTAACCCTCAGAAGGTTACCTTAAAAAAAACTTTCTGGCTTACCTGGGGGTTTCCGAGACCTATTATATTTAAAAATCCAAAAATAGTACTA
>JAQGBX010004054.1:0-16017 GCA_034698745.1 Megaphyllum sjaelandicum | reverse complement strand
TTTTATCCTTGCATTGACTGTTATTCGTCGCTTATGGTAGCAGCCTCTTGATACCGCTTCAGGGTTGAAGAGATGACGTCATCCGTATTGGTTGCTAAAATCCTTACTCGGTCTCCTTGGTCGTCCAGCCTGACCAAGAGCGCCTGCAGAACATCGCCGAAGGCCACGTTATCGTCCTTGTAGATGGGCACGTCCAAGGCAGCGATCTGCTCCAAATTGGGCTTTGCAATCTGCAAGGGCGACAGAAGACCATGCAAGAACTCCGACAGGCGATCGTAGGAGATGTACCCCGTGGCGTTAGGGTCAAGGATCTTCCACGTTTTCTGGAAGGTTTCCAGGGCAGCATCGGTAAGACCGAGGCACCGCTTATCCGCCAACAGGCAGTAATGCTCCAGGAAGAGGATCGCTCCAGCTTGGACGAAGATCAGGTCGACAATAGCCAAGAGGCTAAGGACGAAAAATCGGCCATCTGGGATGGTGTCAATGATCATGTCCCAACTTCCTCCAAGGACGATCATGGTGACGGAGAGCAGAGCAGATTCGATACTGGTAAATTCTGGGTGAACGGCTTCCACTGGAGAATGCCCAGAAGATCCTATCATTGTGACGGCCATGGTGGCGTAGGTGAAAATGATGACGAACACGAGAAGCCCGACGTTGGTGAGGGCAGGTAGGTACATTTGTAAGCGGGAAGCGATCCGACGAAGCCACCTCATCCATCGCACTAGACGAACCACTCTGAACACGCCCATCAGCATGGGAGATGGCAAGTGTGTGGGAAAGATGGCGTGGAAGACAATGCCTAAATAAATAAAGGAAATAAAGTGAAGTTTCAAATAGCAAATGGAAATAAACTTCGGAAATGTAGTTTCCCTGGAAGAAACTTCTGTGTGTTATACGTATGCAAGGTAATTCTTTAGGGAAAGTGATGCTTCAAATTCAAAACGAAAACAAATTCTGAAAAATTAACTGCAGCAATGCCGTAGTAACATTTTTAGTTTTTATTATCACCCTTATAAAGTTTAGCACAACGGCCACCATAAGTTCAGTTCGATAATGTTGTTCGAACATTAAATTTTTATAATTGGAAGTGTTGCACATGTAATGAGAACTGAATGAAATTCAACAGCAATACATAAATTAAAAATGAACTAAAGTTACAATACCTAGCAGAAAATAAGTTGATCTATTTTTGTAAATAACGGATACAATAAACTGACATTCAAAGCGGGGGAAATCAACAACCAATTTAACAAAACATGAGCTCTGAAAATAGCCACACCAAAAAGATAAAAATCTCATTTTTTGCACACGTACAAATAGCAACATTCCAAAAATCTGTAAAAGCAATCGCGGTTAAGGCGGATTAACCGTAGAATTTCGACTTCATTTGGACAGAATTTCGGCTTAAATCTTATGTACATGTATGTCACAAAATGTACGTCTTTGGCTATGTTTGTGTGCTTTTATTGAGGAGACTCTACGACCAAACATCATTTCCTGCATCGTTGAAATAGAATTAATGCAATAAAAGCTATTTTTGTTTTTCTACTCACCTACGAGTGAAACTACTAAAAGGACAAAATCGTAAATGTTCCAATATCTCTGGAAAAATCCACGGCCAAATGCGGCGGTTCTAAGTAGCACTTCAAGAACAAACGCCATGAAGAAAATCCCATCAATGGCGCGAAAGGCAGTTAATATTTCTCTGCTCATATCCACCGTGATCGACGCTAGGAAAATGCCATTCAATGCGGTTATAATGATGATCATGAGCTTGAAAGACGAGCTGACCACTAGACGATAGGCTAAACGCCTCGGCCACAACTTTAAAGTAAAAGGTGGTGAATTAATTTAGTTACTCCATGGCAAAAAAGATCAGTGTTAAGAAATCGCTATTCACCACATAATAGAACGCATTTCATAGAAGACTACCGTAAACTCATTTGTTATCGAAAACCTATATCACTTCGACCGCATCACAAGTGACTAGCTAATATTTTTTTAAACTTTATAGCAGGGGCAAGTTTTAACATTGCATACGAGTAAATTGAATGCATTATCGCAAAGAGACACGCCTGCCTTTTATTCGTTTATTCCAAAGATAAAAATAATTTTCGATCACGGTGCTACGACATATCAGGCCGATGGTGGATTTAAAATAAATTCCAAAAAATTTAAAAATACCACCCGTCCTTCCTAAAACTTCCCCGCGCATGCGTAGAAAGCATGGCATGCAAAACTTTGAGTGAGAAACGTAATCTGACATGAAGATGAAGAATTGCCAACGTAAACTCTAAATGACACTGTTATCAACATTAGGGATAATCAGACTGATGCTTTACGAACACATTGTACATTCGTTTTTGCAATAGTTAATTTGGTTCAACATTATTTAAATAAAAATAAAAAGGTCTCACCCACCCTTCTACCGAGATATATTGAGGGCGTACGTAAAGAAGGAATCAATTTCCAATGGCCTCAACAACTTATTTACAACCTGACAACCTAATAATGTAACCAAATACAGGCTAGTTTCGCAGATTGAGAAACAACGTACGACTCACCGCTGGACATGGTTGAACTTTAACTGGATGTGTGAAGAAATTACCCTTTATTTTAGCGAAATCTATTCTTTGATCTTCAGTCATCAGAATCTCAACGTAACCTCCCACTTGCAAAGAAAAAAACGAAACGGACATTACAAACTTATGTCTCACAATTTCCTGTTCAAACTAATTCGACAAAGATAGGACAAATAAAGACATTGTCGCAATGGCACAAGTCTCACCAGCTTCAGTTTACAAAAAATTGAAGCTAGTGATATGTAAACAGGAGATGTACTTATCTGCTTTCGTCGATCATTGCTTTTTCTCAGAAATGAGGCCAAAATGAAGGTGAAACAAACAAGCACTCCAAGAATGTAAAATGCAACAAAGTACCACAAATGAATCGTGTTGTATTCTCGCACAGGCTGAAAATCGAGCTGAAATATAAAGCGCGGCGTGTTAGTTAAACTTTCAATTATGCAAAAATTCCACCCTGGTAAAATGGGAAAGAAAAATCGAAACATATTTTATCTGTCGTTTCATGAACCGCTGAAGAAAAACAAAAAGCGCATTTTTACTGAAGAACCACTTGGTAGTTTCACCAAAGTCTTTCTGATGAACTACCACGACAGATCCACAAATTTATTGAAGAACGGCTGTATCAATGGTATAATTTTGCAGCGATACACGTAGGATACATACATTTTCCTGCAGTCAAAGATAAACAGGTACACGTTTTTATGAAAACAACAACCTGCAGTTGTGCCGTTTTCAATAATTATTGCGGTTAAGTGGGATTTGTCATCTGAATCAAAAGACAGTTTTGCTTTGAAATTATTGAAAAAGTCGCCGTTTATATACCGTAGGTAACAAGACTGATAAAATTGCGATTTTAAGCAGATTTACTGCAGTACTTTCAAGGGCAGTTTTTACATTTGCCATCAATCGTGATATCTACTCACACCATTGACGTCGATGGCTCGATGAACGATGGTTACCCATCCTCTTACGGTGGCCTGAAATAAAAATGGGCATCATTGGAACACAGTTAATGCTTTACGTTTGAAGACTCAAGTATCGACAACGGCTCACCACATAAAGCAAGGTCAGTAATGCGTCGCCCAAGCTGTCAAAGTGACGAATAGGATTTTGCCAGTTGGGGATGAAAGTGTCGTTCGCTTGTAAATCCCTGCAATTCTGTTTATTTTGGAGTTTGTCAGACTCAAAGCTGACGAGCGATCCATCGTAAATGTTAACGCACGCATAAAACCTCCCGGAAAATACCATCATTCCAAAGAAGGCAAAGAACAGCCAAAAAACGCCACATGCCAGCAAAACGTTCACAAATGAGGACATTTTGTAGAAAATGGCAGATAAGACAACCTGACAAATGACATGAAAGAAATAAGTGTAACACACAAAATTGTACTGCAACAGTACCTGTATATACATTCCGAGGAATCTGGAGACGGCATGCAGCCATTCTATGCAGATATGCGTGCAGTTTTATAAAACTGGTTTCAAGATATCTTTGAGCTTGTTTCTACAAGCAAGTCATGGATAATGGAAATACTGTGGTGGTAATTAACGTTCTTTAAAATAATTTCTGTACGATTTTTTTTAAATCTTTACAAATGGTCGACATATTTAAATTACGATGTGCAAGTTTAGAAAGTTATTCTTTTATTGCAAAAAAAATGGCTATAATCCATTTTTTTTTCAATTTTAGCACTTAATAACTTTAGCTACCAGTTAAGAGTATTTTCTGGAACATGGATGCATGGAATAAAAGGTGATAGGCACCCTTTAAAATGTACATCCACATGTATACAGTATATATTATTTGTATTATTTAAGCTCAACAATGAGCACTTTTATATCTTTACCCGTAAACGTTTGACTCGAGGAATAAGTTTTAGGGGTCGAAATCCAACGGCAAAGAAGAAAAGTTTTAAAGGCAGAAATCCAAAGGCAACCGGTAACCTCTTGAAATTCCAGGAATCGTCAAGAAGCAGCAAGGGAAAGACATGCAGCTGAAACAAATAGTGCACAGTTGAGGTAATGCGACAGGTGTACGGGTAGGAGAGTGCATTTGAATACATAATAAGGGTACTCATGAGAGGCGTTGAATTGTGCTTGATTTGAATACAATTCAGCGACTAAGACAAATGCGAAAGTTATTTTGAAGAGCCAAGCCACGTGACCGAATCCTGAATATTCATTGGTATAACGAATTGCCAAGGTTCATTCCAGCGGAATGAACCGTTGAATTGTACCCAAATCGAGCACAATTCAACGCTTCACTGAATACCCTTAATGAGTGCATTTGCGACATTTAATTACTAATCGAAAAATTACAATTGAAATTAATGTTTTGGTATGAAATAAGTTTGCATTGTAATAGTACTTGCTGCGATTTTATTGGTAACTCGCAGTGCTAGTTTACGGTTGGACATCGAGCATTCCTGCCACGCATTCGTACATTGCATGTTTTACAAAACAAAAAACTGCATCAATTTACCTATGTTCGAAGACTTGTACAGTTTACTAAACCAACCAAAGGGATTCCAAGAAAGGTGGGTGGGGGGGAAAGAGATGAAGGGACAGGCGGTCGCCCTGAGTGCCGTCATCAGGAGGGTCCAAAATTAGAATTTCACCTGACGAATCGCACAATATCGAGACTGTACATTCTATGACATCACGTTTAGACTATATGCATATAGTCTAAATGCGATATGTCAATTAATGCACACAGGGCATGCCCTGTAGCAGACAATTGCACGTAGTGGCATAATAAAATGAATTAAACGTAAACACCGATCATTACCAAGGTGATAGTAAAGTCAAACCGATGCCATCCATCGTAAAAGTATTTCTTGCAACCCAGACCGAGCATTCGCAAACAAATATCCAAAGGAAAGACGAAGGCAACGAAATAATATGTTACGCGGAATATCATATGAAAGGTTACGTGATCTCGACTGGCATCACTCCATGCCTACAATAATAAAAAAAAAATATTGATATGGAGAAGATGGACAGAAAGTGCAGAAGAAGACATGTGGAATCTGAAATCCTACCGCCGGAATGCAGCTCAAAATAATGAATGCGATCATCCCATAATTGAAGTATTTGTTATGTATAAGATAAAGAGAGCGACTCCTAAGAGTTGTCCAGGTCCTCGATAAAGGAGTGGTCGAATGCGCAGCAGACGATTCCTGGTGAGAGTGACCGAACCATGGAACGAATTTGTAGCATGCATCGTAGCAACATGGAGCAATTACATCATCGTCCGCTAAAAAGACGCTGGCGTCAATTCATTGAATAATTATCAAATTTGCATTTTTTTTAACTGTACAATCTTACGTGTCAGTTGTGCAGCATCAGAAGTGTTGGCTTCCTTTTCGACAGAGGTATCGAAGCATTCTTCATGAAACGTTTCAGTAGTTTGCTCTTGCAATCTGCGTAAGTAGAATTGTAAGCCTTTTATCAGAAGTTCTACTTCTAGGTATATGTTATCACCTGCATGTGTTGCGATTATTCATTTCAAAACCTAATTGATGCTGCATTGTTCAATTAAGTTAGGCGTCTCACTGCTAATCATTTGTAATCATAAATTAGTTAAGAAAGGCGACTTGTTTACTGTATTTACCAAAATAAGTTTCGTGAAAATATTAACAAATTTTGATAACACAAAGATATACTACAACTGGCTGTGTGTTAAAATAAGTAAAATGTATGAATAAAATGAATAAACGCGAAATGTGATTATGATGATCGTTACCTATTACAGTATATACATGTATTTCCAAATTTACTTACATTTTCCCAATGAACGCGTTTTAACTTATGATTTAAAGAAATATATCTGGTTCAAACTCTTAAAAAATATAGATATTGAAATAAGAAATGCATAAGAATACTTTTTTTAAGCAAAAATTGCAAATTTTCAAGTAAAACATTAAACATCATCATTCGAAATCAGGGGTAAACAATTTAAACGCAATTAGAAACACGTTTACCATATACTGTACACACCGTTTTGGATGGAATATTCGCGAATAGCAGCGTTGCCAGAAGAAATTCTTCGCAGCAGATATTAAATCGCGATCGTCGACCGGCTCGGTCCTTACGAAATCGTTGCTACGAAGGGTAACTGCCAGCATCGTGACAAACAAACCGAACAACTAAACAAACACGCATTTTTCAAACACAATGCTCCAGAACAAGAGTGGGAGTTTTGGAAAACGAATCACTTGCCGCTAGGTTTCCGACGATGACGAAGGAGTACAGAAAGGGCACGCAGTAACTGCTGCTGGACCAGAGAGAACATTCCCAAATGAGCTCGATCACTTCGCCGCACAACACCCGAATCATTGTCAACAGCGCATTCGTGAAGTCTGCCATGTGCCAACGCAACTCCCATAGTTGTGAACTGATAAAGTGGTCCCGGAATATTTCCTGCGCCATATAGGTGAACAGATAGACCGTGACGCAAAAAGCCCACACGTTTGTTCGGCATACTGTCATCAAGTCGTTGAAGAGCGGCCACCATCTTGCAATCCGCAGCGCTCGAAAAGCTCGAAACTGAAACGGAATAAATATTTATTTCGGAGTCGTTAAACCATTTGCAATCTGTTTGGCTCTTAGAAATGACTGCACATTTTGATGCGTGCATGGCATTTGCAGTATACATCATACATGTATATCAACCGACCACTTTTCTCCATGAAGACATCGATCAACATGTCACGACAAGTACAACGTACTATACAGTATCATGTACATCGATTCAGCATGAAGTATTTCATGTTGGAGTTTTAAAACCGATTCATCTGGCCAGATTAAATTCGATTACAATTCACTTAAGTTTTCAATTAGAGGAAAATCGATAGATCATCTTAACGGCAACAATTTCCCATCCTATAGAGATACTGAATTCAGAGATCAATCAATAGGCAAAATAAATACGGTACTTACTATTCTTAAAACTGACACTCCGGTGATGTTTTCCAACATCATCTGGCAAATGATGGCCAGCACGATGAAGAAGTCAAAAACGTTCATCCAGTCCTTGAAATAATGCCTCGGGCTTAATGCAACAATCTTCAGAATTGCTTCAATTATGAAGATACATTGAAAAAACTGCAGTTTACGGATAGAGAAAAGAAAACTGCTGGTCTCTAGTTTTCTCGAAATATTAATCTTAGATTACATTATCGATCGACAAACAACCTTACCAATTCAGAAATATGAAGAGAAGTATGCATTGTCATTGTAATGTCGTGGTGATGGAGCGCCATGACAACGATGTTACCAACGATGCAAAGGCCTATGAAAATGTTGAAATACACGCTCAAGACGACGATGGACAGCTTTTCTTTAAGCCTCACCCAATAGGGACAGCAATTCCAGTCGCAGTAACGATCCACGAAGGACATGCAGAAGATTGAAATGCGATTTCTTCTACGCCGGTATATGTCAGAATGTTCTTCATTGATTTCATCTTCTGTCGCAGTAAAAACGAATAACGTTAAAAACAGATTTTACATAACAGACATGCTTATTTGGAAGGGAATAAAATTAGATGACACTTGGCAAGTATAACAAACCAGTGTCTGCATGTGTGCACAAATCTACAGTAATGTAGCATCTCCTCACTCTTGGTATCTCTCAGAACAAGACAAAGATTTGTTTTTGGAGATATTTCAAGGGAATAAACGTGGAAAATTTAAATGGGATAGGTTTAAAAAAACATTACCCTTAATATCAATTTACTGTATTCACGAACAAATAATTAAAATTAGAAATAATGCAAAAAAGTGTGATGTCGAGAAAATATTTCGAATATTGAAGCGTTATAGTTATATCAAAATCTTATTTTCCAGATTTCTATCATGTTGTTTTATCGTGTTGTTAGAGTGCACCAACACTAACATCAAGGCAATAACGTTAAATAACAAATGCCCAGCAAACTTCATTCATTGAAACTTCCTAGAATCATTTATCAGAAATATCCAGGAACCACACATGTGGCTGCTCTACAGACTGGCCACATGTTATAGTAAACGCCCAAACAACTGAAGGGTAACAATATATTTGAACTAAATCAATAATATATGAGAGGAAAAAAACGAATAGTGAACTATTATTATTTTAGTTTCGATTCACCAAATATTATCTACATTTTCGTAACAAAAAAATGCACTTCAGCAGCTTTTAAGTTAAAATATTTTTTTCTGCTTACGATTTAATAGGTAGGCCTACTGTATAATATTCCATATTCACGAACAAATTAGGCTCATAACTTACGTTTGTCCATGACTCGTCCCATTACACTCACTTCGTCCAGCACGACAACACCCCCTTCGTCATCTTTCGAAACAACAATCAAACGGTTAAATACTTTTCACTTTTCATTATGAAATGATTATCAATAACCATGAAGCATTACCCTGATCAATTAACGGTACATCACGCTCTTGAGAAAAATCCTTTACGTTCATCCCACTGCTGGCTTTCTCTTTCGTGGAAGTACCAAAGTTCTGCATTTGGTGCTGCTTCTAAAAAACGGGTTAATGGTAACCTTACATCAGTACAAATAGCTAAACATTTTTAACAATAACGAAAAACTGTAGAGATGCTAGACAATCATTTATCAGAAACGACTTTCACACTTAATCATAATACCGTTCAGCAGGGTATCAAATATTGCCCGTATTTCAAAGCCATAACTGGCCAAATTAAGTCTTATCCACTAAATGACAATGAATTGCATAGCTATACCAAAATATTTGTTTATTTCTTTTGTTGTCTTTTTGGTTAAGTTTGGCACCCATGATCATAGTACACGGGGAAAACTCAAAATATTTTCTAGAATATTTGTTTATTTGCTCGATAATTGTTTGTTTCAAAAACTTGTCTAAATTTTCGTTAAAATTTAAAAATTTATTAATGCAAATGTGAAGCTTATTAGAAATAATTCCAACCGTAAGGTCGCGATTCATAAACTCTGGACAAATTTCGAAATCTCGATCTTCTCGAGGACCGTAAACAAATGGCCCGTTGCATTTTTTCTGATGCATTTAATTAACCCTTATAAGTAGAAAGTACTGAAGTGAGATCTTTACCTTTTCCTTCGGTGTTTTCCCTTCTAACGCTTGCAGCATCTCAGTAACTCCAACGGCGATATAGGACAGCAGCAGATTGATGAAATAGTAGCTGCCAAATACGATCACCATAACAAAGAATGAGAATGACCAAGGACCGAGCGTTGCGTGAATCTAAATCAGAGAAAACTGAACAAATCTAGTAAAGAACGACGATGAAAGGAGCAAAATCGCCTACCTGACTGAAAAGAAAGTCCCAAAAATCTCTTCCCATCAATCGCACGATGGACATGGCCGCCAAAGGAAAATTATCGAAGCTAGTTAAGCCGTGGTCTGGGTTGTGCAAACTATTATCCTTCACGCAGACGAAATTCACCGGACACAATCTAGACATCAATAATGGTCGAAAAAGTAAAAATGGATACAAAATTAGCAGGAGAGGAGAAATAATTATCTCCATTTTTGTCCTCATAAAGGCTTCCTTGGATGTTGGGGAAAAAAATAGAAAAATCTAGCTAACTTACTTTTCTTCTTAGAATAGTAGATAAGATAGGACAGAATAAGTCTTGAGCAGTGTGCTCCAAAAGAGATCAAGGCAAATCGAGTTAAATATAGGAACATAATAATATCTCCAGAACTTCCCATCTAGATTTATTTACAAGTTTAAATTTAAGATAGTCTACAAGTGGTTCATTCTCTATGGGAACCACAACGACGATTGTTTTAGGCATATAATGAAGTATTTTAGAAAATGTTATGTTTCTCTTTGCAAAGAATCTACATGCAACTGGCAATAGCGATTTTGTACCGTATAATTTCGCATTTTAAATACCCATTATCGATATGATTATGAAAACAAGATATCGTGGGGCATTTAAAACAAAAAAAAAGAAAATACAAATCGCTGGATCATTCATTATCTATACAAAAAAATCATTCTAAACTAACTTTATTTCTCAAGCTGCCTTTGAGTCTTTGCCATTGACCATGGGCAAATAGTAGAATTTAGTTATCACAAAGTATTATTGTAACCAAAGCATTAAATGATTTTTACAAAAATATGGCTGGCAATTTTATTTACGGGTTTCGATGGGGAAGTGCAACAACAAATAAATAATGCGATATGGGAGATCATCCCATTCTCTGAATGATCCGAAGAAAGAGTCGGCCCTACAAACCTTGATCCACTAGCATTTCCGCACAGAGATGGCAATGGTGTATAGTTTTCGGTGTGGCTTAAAGGTAACAGAGTGGCTAAAATTGAGCAAAACCAGAAAACAATGATTACATACCGTTTACGTTATGTTTACCATTTACGTACGGTAAACACGTGGCTGGAATTTCTTACCGGAGGTATCTGGAACACACTTGTTCTTGAAAGCGCCTCCGAAAAGCTGCTGCGAGCAAATGGTGAACAAAAAGAACGCAAATGCGCCACAAAGAAGAGGATCGACCATCCGACGAAGGTTGTGAAACAGTGCGGAGTAAATCAACCTAGAGTCTTCAATGGGAAACCAAAAAAGCAACAAATTAGAGCGATGTGGGGTAAACTAAAAATGGCGACATTTCGGGATTATACTGAACGTTTGTATCTATATACAAGTTTGTACAACCGAAACGTTGCAGGTAACGCACTCGAACATGCAGTCTTAAAACTTCACATCAATGGAGAAAGAACGACAATAGGCACGCTGCTAAACCCTTAAAAAATTTCTGAGGCATGTACCTATACATGCTTATTCCAAATTTATTATTAATAACAAATTATAAATAAGAAAAAAAATTGGGAATGGAACTTGCATTCATTTCACGCACCTTTCTGCATTAATACTACAGTGTATAACAATTTTATTAAAAAAAATTAACGTAACTTTACGTAAGCATACTGATCTGTTTATCTTACAAAGGATACTTTGTATACATTACACATGTACTTCAGGTCAAACGTTTTCTGCAAGTATGCAGTGTTTATCTATTGGGATTCTTTCTAACCTTCTATCATTGCAGTCAGGAATTTGCAGGTAACCTACAGTATATGGTTTAGTAATTCCCCATATATGGTAGGTACAGCAGGATCGAATCCAGGTAAGTTCCAAAAAAAATTAGACATTTTTAAGAGTCTATACATGTTATATGCAGATAGGATTCGAGCAGTAAAAGTCTACAGGCTATTAATTAATTTGATATTTTCTTATTATTAAATTAATTATTTAATGCATTTCGTTGGCATGTGGGAATGCCTTAGGTTAAATAAAAAGCTATGGGAAATTTTCCCGAATTCTTTGAATTAGTTTGAAAATCCGAATTTAAAATATAATCATTTATTTTTGACACCATTCGCAGTTATTTGTTTTTGTGGCATATTCGTCTTCGCATTGGAAACAAAAATGACGAAATAAAAATATTGTAACGCAAACCCTCCGAAATTGTTGGACACTATTGTTATACTAATTAATATTTAGTTTCACAAGGAAAGTTTTATTGGAGATCATGGTGCCGTTTCACTGCACAAATCATCATTGCTGAACTTTTAACTGAAGTTAGATACGGTTTGTAACTGTATACAAACAAAAGCTTTTAAAATAAATGTTTCTCATAAACGTCATATCGCTCACCATCTGGCAGTGGCGCATTTCAAAAGTAATACATTTCACATTATAAGTGAAATAACGTTATGTTTGTTTTTAACAAACATAACTAATCCAATAATTATGTATTGGCTAACACAATTTTTTTTATTATTTTTGAAATGTGTCGTTGTTTCAGCTGGTGAGCGATATAACGTATAGTTCATCAAGGCGAAATATTCATAATTTTTACAGTATACGAACTCACGCGTGAAGAAATGAATTAATCTCAGCACTCTGAAGCCGTGGAGAAAATGAAATAACAAATGGACATTTATGAGGAGGAACGCCATCACAGCCTGAGACAACCTAAATAAAATACACTGTATGTTGCCATTAACTAGTTTCTCCTTTTATAACAAAATGGTAGAACAATGAAAAGACTTACCCGAAAAAATTCAAGGCAAAGTCGATCCAGTTCCAAGGATCGCGAAGATATGAAAACGGTTGCAAGACAAATCCACGAGCGATGATCTTCACGACCATCTCGGCAAAAAAAACCGTAAGGATTATGCAGCTAAATTTAAAATTCAAATTCAAGCCAATGATAAAGGCATCAGATTATGATACGATTAATCTGGCTAGCAAATGTCGTAAAGATAACGCAGCATCGGGCAAAATAGCACTTACAAACTGATCAACTCCAAGGCATCCACCGACGAAGAGCGAAACATTCGGATGAAGAAAAAACTCATGATGGTCAAAATCATAACAATCTTGAAAACCAAGTGCGTTGTGGCTCGAATGCAAAACAATCTTAGTAGGTTCAATGGAGTTAGCAGACCCAGAGCTTTGAAAGAGCTGAAGCGATGAATTACCCAATTGGATCCGATAACTACAAACGTCTAAGAACACCCCAATTGCAATAATTAAGCTGGAGAAGAAACAGTTTATAAACAATATACTACATGAACATCTACCTACAAATTTGGTTTACTTGTCGTTTTTATGGTGCAGACAATCATATAGCAGCACGGAATGGCCGTGGTGTCCATAATCATTGTCATCTGCACCATGCTGTTGCAACAAATTGGTAATCGCATAATAATTACGCGTATTAGTAACAAAGGAATGTTTTTATTTGGCGTACCGTTAAGTTCGTAATGTTAACAAAATGTTTCACCAAATGCGACCATCATTATGTTGTAACTGCCCCGGAACGATGACAATTTCGAAGAAATACTGCGTTATCGCGGGCTTCCTTCAATTTTTTTCGGGGGTTCTTTGTTATTTTCACTTAGGCTCACAGAATTAAAAATTTAAATATTTTTAATGTTATCACAACAGCTTCTGTATACATTCTGGGTCTCTTTTGACGTTTCATTGACTTTGAAGCAAAATTTGAAGCACAAAAAATCGCTGAACCACTCACATCGGACAAAACTGGAGATGATTCTCCTGTAAGGCCATATTGTTTAATTGTTTAAGGGAATATTTCGTAAATTGCTTCAGGTATAAAATTAAATCTTTTCTATTATTCTTTTTAATAATTTATGGGAAGAATTCGTAGACAGCTTCAGGTATAAAACGAAAACCGATCAGTAAGGTGGCTGAGGGGTTAGAATTCTCGCCTTGCATTCAATAGACTGTGGTTTCGATTCCTTTTTCGTCTATTTCCTTTCTCGTTTTTCATGGTTTCCAAAACAATTCCCCAGGCGAATGCAAGGATATTTCCTATATTAAATCGACATTACCGTATCCCTTTTCATGCATCACATCCTCCTCGTTGCTAATGTTATTTGATCAAAAGTGAAGTACGTGTCCAATATAGTGAAGTATCGTTGCCGGTCGCAAAGCCCGGGTAAATGGGAAGGGTTTGGGAAAAGCAATGGTGAATTACCTTACGAGGGCCCGGCCACTACCTTTTCTATAAAGATTGTTAATTTAAGTTGTTAATTTATAGAATATTTCATTATACATATATGCTTTTGTACAATCTTCTCCGTAATTACTTTAGAGAATGTACCACTTGCGGATCCCTATTTTTCCTTGTGGATTTCTATTTATTTTTTGCGGATCACTATTTTTCTAATAAATAGTTTTACAAACATACTTAGGCATTTATAATTGTAAATTGTTGAAATAAATAACATATTTAAAAATCTTCCATTTTGCTTGGGAAAAAATATCCGATTTTATGACTAGATTGGTTTAGCAATAATTATGCAAGAAATTATTGGGTGTGTCGTACTCGTCAAATAACTCACGTTTTTGTTGCTGTAAAAAGGATCAATTTCATGGATCGGTTTTCCAAATAATGCATCTGGAAAGTCGTTCCTCATGTATTTAGGCAACGGCATCCCTTCGGCGAGCATCCTATCCTCTTTGATTTTCGCCCCATCTTCACTTTCGCTGATGCCCAACACGATTTCCGGTTCTTCAGTCAATTTCCGAAACAATTGTCCTTCCTCGCTGGCTGCCATTTTCTGTAATGGCGTCGAAAAAGATTTCAGTTTTCCATACTGCGTAACTACGTACCACAAACGTACAAGGAATAACCAAACCGAGTATAGTCACTGATATTCTGAAGAGTCAAGGACGACCCTTCATTAAATTGCTTCCTATTGGTGTGCTTTTGTTGATGACCAACTCGTGCAACTCCCCTTTTATTGGTCGTAGAATGGGACGTTTAACTGAAATTACTACCCTGATGCTTCGTGCCACGTTACCAAAGATAAATTTAATTGAAACAAGTAAAAAAATAATGAAGTAATCATTATTTTTTACTCGTTCCAATTCCTGCAACTCAGTAGGGCGTCACAACCTTTCAATTTCAATAAATAATTAAAATTCTCCGTGAAAAGTTTTTTAGAGTAATTTCTTTATGAAGTTATGAACACATTTTTCATTGATATACTTTTTAAGGGAAAATGTGCATGGAAATAATACCAAACAAAATGTTATATCATGAAGTGATGTAGGTTTTTTTCATGTTGACTTATTTTTCAAAAAAGTAACGGAAATTTGCAAAGAATATAGAGGAAAAGCGGATTACAATGATTTCACATTTGCAAAAAATGCACATGTATTCAGCTCTTCATTCGATTATTTTAAATGAAGTCAAATTGCCATTTTTATTTTTAATGTTCTCGTCCTTGACGCTGTCATATCGTGAATGGACTATGTAGTGGCCGGTGGCCTCGTAGCAAGGCTACTGGTTCATGTACAGTATATGTTACAGCAGCTCCAATTTCCGATTGAATTTACTATTTATATGCTAAACCAACAAGCAACAGCTGCCCGTTTAGTCTCTCCTCCTCCATATCCATTACTCCGTACACCCCGTCCGGCAGTGTTTATAAAAAAATTCCAAATGTCATACAAACACGAAAATTAAGGCTCACTTCCATAAGGAAAGCTTTTAATAAATTGATAAAGCAAGCGACGAATTAAGCGTGGGCTAATTAGCCCATAAAATAACTGAAGAGGAAGCGAACGATAATATTAGCTCATTTAAAATAAACTATTTTGTGACTACCGGAAGAAGTCCAAATAAAATGTCGGGTGGAAATTATGGAATAACTATAAAGTGGAACCTCCTTAATACGACTTCGCTGAATACAAACTTCTTGATAGTACGAACCAATTTCAAGTCCCAGTCCTACTTCTACTGTACGTCTGATTTCTGATAATACTAAGTAGGCCTACGGCTTAAACGAACAATTTAAACAATTTAAACTCTGGCACATGCAAACAAACACATGCCAAAGCCAGCTCTGGCACATGCAAATT
>JAQGBX010004053.1:0-16020 GCA_034698745.1 Megaphyllum sjaelandicum | reverse complement strand
TTTGATTTCACTATTTTTGATTATCCTGTGTATGATTTTGTATGCTATTCTCCAATAAAAGCATACGTTCTCCATATCTTGACCACCTCCCTATGTTGACCATTTTATTTACGCCCTTGGGTGGTCAACTTACGGAGGTTCTACTGTATATGAAAGGTTAGTAGAGATTCCTTTAAGAAACCTAGGAAGTGGTTGAAGAAATCTAGGAGCTGCTTGAAAAATGCGAACCTGGAAAGCTGTCAATTGTTAATTATTGAAGATACTCGAGAAATGTTTCATGAGAGAATGCATACCGTCAAGAAATTTATAAATTCAACATGAAATACAGGTGAGGTTAGCCTATTTCTGCCACGCAAGGGATAGCCACAGACGCTAGGGGATGAGCCAGCGTTCCCTGCCTGGGAATTTTGCATACGAGAGGGACTTTCACCCCCATGCAAGGGGTGACCATGAACGGGGAGGCAATTAAGCGCTTATCCACTCGACCACCGGCGCAGGTAAGGTAGAAATCTCTGAAAAATTACTTTTTATGGGTTAAATAATATAATTACACAAAAAATAGCATTGTGCCGATAGGGTGGGAGCAGGGTGGAGCTTATTCCAGTCGCTTGAAAACCAGTGTCGCCAAGTGGTACGAGTCTGCAATACCACCACGCGACACTTGTTCGAAATATGCTGGTAAGCGACTGGAATAAGCTCCACCCTGCTCCCACCCATACCTATGAGAAAGTTATAAATTATTTTATTTATTGGATAATGATCGGGAGTATTCAGTCCAGGTATTTCAAGTAACCATCCAAGGAGGATACAGTTAAAAAAGATGGTGCGAGAAACTGATAGATTATTCATGTTTTAACGAGTTTTATTGGGTCACCCTGTAGAGAAACTAAAACATCACAGTCGATAGGTTAGTTTCTACGCAATTTTCTATACTGTATAGGAATTCACTCGAGTGAATTTCTTGAGTGCAAGCTATCCCATGAGCCTTCATCCATTCGCTTTCTCGTAGCCATGGCGATAGAAATAGCCGCTAAGAGTTATGGGATACAGGAAACTGAACGACATAGGCTAAGCTTTTGAAAAATGGCGGCAATCTTCTTTCAACGTAGTTTGCAGCACGTGAAAAAATTCTAAGTTTCTTAATTATTATATTCGTATACTGTGTTCATTGCTTGAATATCTTGTATAGCAACATAAGAAAACTTTTGTTACATTTCCCTATAGAAATGTTAAAAAATTGCCATACAATTAAAATTGAATTTATATACGTGTGATAATGTTGAATACAAGAAAAACGCTTAATAAAAGTACGCAAGTAAAATTTGTAAAACAATCATAGAATTTCATTCTTGAAGTAGTGAGAGCATGTGCATGATGTAGGTTTCGCGGGCCATCTTTGTGAACCGCGAACGGATTGCGAAGTTCGCGGTGCAGTCAGCAAAAAAGTTTCTCAAAAATGACATTTCTGAAATTAGCTGCGATAGGACATAAATGCATGTAATTTTTAATTAACTTTCAAATTGTTGCTTTCCAAAAAAAATACGCGAATTCATTTGTACTTATATTTTGATGATACATGCATTAAAAATGTTAAACAACGCGTTTTTAATCGAATTTGAAACCTGGGATAGAATGTAAAACATGCAATGTATGACAGACGAATTTTGAAAATATCCACAAAACAAATTCCGGAAGCCCCGCAAATATTACCCCGAAGATCCCATCATTCCATTCCATCCAATTCCATATGAGCAATCGCTCTTCGATTCCGCCATATTTGAGTAGTTCTCAAATATGGCGGAATCTAAGAGCGATTGCTCATATGAAATGGAATGGAAGAATGATGGAAACTTCGGGACAATCGGCTCGTGCGGAAACTTGTTGGAAATTTTAGTATAAAATTTGATAAAGACTTAAGTGCGGGAAATAGTTTGTACAATAGTTACTATTGGCTTGGCCACTGGGTTAAATTTGCTAGTTTCTTGCAATTTGAGGCTTTCTCGGCTAATATTTGGGAGGTGGAACGTTGGAAGAATAAAACCATCTCTTGTTGCCACGCGGGGAGTAATGCGCGACCACATACACCTTGCCACGCTTGCTCTTCCAAACAACCTGAGTGAAGTGACCTATCATTTTCAAAGATGATTTGTTACAACGTGATGGTTCACGAGAACTAAAAATGATCCATTCGTTTACTGACCTGTGCCCCTGCTTCTACGCAATGCACGGTTAAATGAGTAGTCGCCTATTTCGGAATACCACTCGTCCACCGGACTCTTTGCTGTAAAATAAGACGTTTCTATATGACAATGTTGAATTCCGAAGTATGGATGAAGCCACAGTGAGCGCTTAGCGCTTGTTGCACGCTCGACCCTATTGAAGGGAGGCGCGGAATTATTTATTACCATCAGTAACTTACCATCGAGCTTAAGATGTGGACTTGAGAACGATTTCATGTAAATGTTTTCTCCAAACTTATGCGAACTAATAAGTTTCACGCTGTCATTTCTAGCACATCCTTCTGCCCATTTTTGAGCATGATCGCACATCTTTAAAAGATTAAAAAAAAGAAAAATTGCACCTCTTGGTACAATACACAATAGCCTGAGAAAGGTAGAAGAACTCGCTTTATGGGCATACATTTCAAGTAGATAAAAATCACGTTTCTCGCTTACCACTTCGGACAATTGCAAACTAGGAACGCCGTGCATTCTCCTGTAGTAGTTATGGCGCTTCAAGCACATTTTGGCGAATTCTTCGTGCGAATCGCTGTCTGAGCTGGAGGAGCTGTGACACGTGCGTCCTCCATTTCTGTGACTAGGACACTGGCGCTTCAAGCACATTTTGGCGAATTCTTCGTGCGAATCGCTGTCTGAGCTGGAGGAGCTGTGGCACGTGCGTCCTCCATTTCTGTGACTAGGACACTGGCGCTTCAAGCACATTTTGGCGAATTCTTCATGCGAATCTCTGTCTGAGCTGGAGGAGCTGTGGCGCGTATGTCCTCCATTGCGGAGACTAGGGGACTGGGGAGAGTGATATCCCCACCATGCTTCATATAGAAGCAGCTCATCTTTTGGACCGGTTTCTAGACGTTCAGGAGAGGAATCGCGAAAGTGTCCGCTACTGCTGCGGTCACTACTACGGCTTCTGCTGCGGCTTCGGCCACGGATCGTTGTTATGATCTTGCGAGTGATCCTAATGGGGGCACCATCGCTGGAATATGTATCTGTCACTTTTTCATCTATGGTTTCCTAAATATAATAAACATGCAAATGATTTCAAAGAATCTGCCTAGATTCTTAAACTTCTGAATTTTAAGAACATCTTACCAGTAGCCTAATCTCATTATTTATTCAAAATAAGCCTGACGTGTTTATGACGATAACATTATTGCGAGTTGCAAGTGACATGTATTATGAGCAATAGAATGCTGTGGAGAAGATATTTTGTCCGAAACTTATTGTGCAATAAAAAAAAAGATACATTGCACATGTACATTTGAAAAACTATGAAATTGGACGCTGGATTTATTTTTATTCAGCTATATTTTTAGGTAGTCTAACGGTTAACGAGATTATTTTCTGAAATACAACAACTCGGATTCATGTTTATATTTAGTTACTTTCGGTCGCGATCAAAATTACCAGAATCGTCTTTATTGTACCATAAAATTCAGGACGATGTATTTTTGTACATCTCCAGCGATAACAAACATAGAAAAAGGCTAACACCTATAATCGGTACTCACGGAGATAAGAGCATTGACTTCGCTGCTCATTTTAAAGTACATGTACCGTAATTGTATACCGTCTTCGACCTCAAACACTACGCCTATTTCTCTCACTGCTAACAGAGTGATCCCATAGCGCAGTTACATGTATATACTGTGCCCATATGCTCAGGTATGCTGGTGACGCAAGAGATGGCATTCCTGTCTCAAATTTAGGTTCAAATTGCTCAGAATTTGGAGATTAGTATACGTAATACCAGGTCTTGAGTCCAGACCTCTGAACCAAAATATTCTGCTATCGATTTTCTTGCTTCATAATGAAAGTAAAGTACAGTATTAGGTAAGCTTGATTGGCTTGGGACATTTATTAGCTATTCTATCAAGGGGATAAAGGTTGAGACAACCCCCCGACAAATATAAGTCAGTGTTTATGCGCGTGTCTGTTTATATATTCCTATTGGCCTATTCACATCCACCAAATCCGTATCGTAATTACGTCACGTGCGTAGCCGCGCATGCGCACATGACAGTAGGCGGGGCTAAGCGACGTTGCGGGAAGTAATTAGAAAAATAACAAAAACGTTAAACGCGAACGCTATACAGTTATGGCGAATTTGATTGGACCAAAAAATCTGCACTAGTGCAGGCTACAAGGTGAGGCATAAGTCTGCATAATCGGCAGTATTGCAGGCAGCAGGCGCAAAAGGACTTTACAGACTTATGCCTCACCTTGTAGCTTACACTAGTGCAGATTTTTTGGCCCAATCAAATTCGCCATTACGCAACGTGACGTAATTACAGTACGGCTTTGGTCGATGTGAATATGCCATAACGCGAATTGTGCTGCGCATTAATAGACACGCCCATAAACACTGTTTAATTTATGGAAAAATAAAGTTATAACGGAAAAAGTCAATACGAAACACTAAAAAATAAACGCGAGAAAAGCGGTGACGTTTTCAAGATGGCGTCAACGACAGTTTTTGTCTTCAATTGGTTCATTGTGAACACAGCCTAAAGGTTGAGATATTTTTTGATGTTCATGTGGAAGTGGCACTGCAGCGACGACAGGCGGATTTGTTGTGAAAACCCGCCTTGCGCATAAAATTAGGATTAATTATTTAAAGATTTGAGGGGAAACAAGCAGACCGGGTAGCACCTGTATCTTAGTGGCTCCATTTAGAGCGCGTGGTCACACATGGACAATAATGATACTCCTTTTCAATGGTTGGCTACAGGACGATCCAATCAGCGACTTCGATTGCTCATTCATCTATTCCCGAGTTTTACTCGGACACTCTGTAGAAAAAAGTATCGAGTATCGTCCGAGTATCGTCTCCGTGGAGATATACAGTATGCAAGGTTCAGGAATGATATGCATGAAACTAAATGGCATAAAGTAAAAATTCAAAAAATGGCGGCAATCTTTTTCCATCGTAATAACGTGTGAGAAACTGATGAGTTTCTTGCTCATTGCCCTAATATTTTACATAGTAAAAACAAACACTTTCCTTCAATTTTTCTAAACAAATCCACTTTGTAGAAGAAATAGTTTTCATTCAGTACAATTTTATCAGTGAATTTGTACACGGATGATAAAGTTTAATATAATAAAAACACCAAGTATTACATTATGTATAGGTACGTAAGTAAAATATTGTAAAGCGATCACAGATTTCCATTCTCCAAGTACTGGTAGGACACGTGACGTAGGACTTGCCGGCCATTTTTGTGAATATAATGTTTTTTCGATTAGACATCAAAATGTGGGATAGAATTAAGAAAAAAACATGGAATGTATGGCAAAATACGAATTTTTTTAAAAAAATTAGCGGAAATTCCGAATGACAGAAACACAAATATTCACGATTGGTTCACAAATATGACGGAATCAACGCACGATTGCTCATATGAACTGGAATGATGGAATTAAAATAATACATTGATTAACTTTGGGATAATCAGCTCCGAAAGTGGTCCATTTTCTCTCAAGGTGCTGAAGGTTGTCTGCATTTTCGTTTAAAATTTTTCAATCACTTACGGAAATTAGCGCGCGTTTGTAAAACCTCGTTTTGCTTTGACCATGCAGTGGTCAAACGTTTTTCGTTTTCTCGCATCTCTGGATGAGTTTTGTCGACTTATTTGGGTGATGGGACGTTTGACGAATAAGAACCAAGCATGTTGCCTGGCGGGTCGTAATTTGCGACCACGAACACCTTGCCACTCCTTGCCAAATCCCCAGTATATCTTACCGGTTTGGACAATTTCAAACTAGCAACGCCGTGCTTGCTTCTGTAGTAGTTATGCTGCTTCAAGCATACTTTGGCGAAGTCTTCTTCGTCCGAATCGCTGTTCGAGCTGGAGGAGGAGCTGTGGCGGGTGCGTCCGCCTTTGGAGTGACCATTGGCTTGAGGGTTGGGATGCTTCTGCTCCTTTTTGTTAGAGCTGATGGCCAGCTTGCCCATGAAATCGGAAATCCCTCGTTTCTTTGTCATTTCCGGCGACGAATCGCGACTGCTACTGCTGCTTCGGCCACCGATCGTTTTCTGACCAGAAGTCGTTTTGGTCGTGCGGGTGGTCCTGGTGGGGGTCCCATTGCTGGAATATGTTTCGATCACTTCAGTTTTTATGGTTTCCTAAGTAAAATATAATGATTCCGATGAAGAAACGCACCTAAAACAGTTTAAAAGGCTGCTGATGAATGGAACAGTATCTCCTTCTGCAAAGATTTCGTAAAGTTTCTGTATTTCATGATCGGAGAAATTTATATTTAGCTATATTTTTCGCTACTTTTACGGTCGCCGATTCCTTGAAGAATAAATAAAAATCAGAAAAAAACTGGAAATCATTTTATTTTTCTGAATTTGTTTTATGATCTTTGGTTTTGATCTAAAGTCTTATTGTAAAATTAAGAAAACACTTCTCATCTGCGTTGGCATTTGCAATGGTCGGCATCATCTCCATCTATGATGCGTTTTATGCAACTGCTTGACGTGTACGATTTTCTTTGATGGGATACTTTCCTTTAGCAAACACAGAAACAGTAGGGGCAGCCATGAAGTCACGTGTGCAAAATCGACACGCTAAAGTGGTTTAACAAATCACTCATGATTATCATGATTATTTCATGCACGTGACTTCATGACTGCCAAAGTACGATTCGTAGGATTTCCGTCTGAGTTCTGCTAATAGAGTCTAGAACTAGACGGTAGGCCTACTTACCGTGATCCCGTTTTTGGTGATCTTCCTGACTTCCGACTGTACGACTCTGCCTTCTTTGCTCATGTTGAAGTCTTATTGGTCTTAGCTCGAGCTCAAATCGTATTTCTGTCAAAAATAAAAAATAAAGAAATCGAAGATTATTAAACACGGTTTGACCATTGAACCACGGATTCATCCCGCGGACATGTTGGGGATGCATAAGATGAAAATCATATCGCAAATTTAGGTTCAAATTTCTCGAACTTTGGACCCACTTTGATGGCTGCGTGGGAAGGACATGTTGCAGCATCTCAAACTGGAGCATTATGCGCATTGCCGGAAGCTAGCAAAAACACTGTCGAGACATAGGGACAAACGATCTCGAACAATGAGATGCTGCCATCTTCCTACAAGTGGCAGTTTTAATCCGATAAAAACCCTCATTGTCACTGTTATCACTCACTATTTACACTTTCGAGAGGCGTGGTACGCGTGACTATAAGATGCTCTTTGGACTCAAATATTTTGATAAGCTACACTGTATGTTTTCCTCGCTTCATAATGAAAGTAAGGTATACTATAGGTTATGCATTGTTTACAGTCATCGTACTGACCTATACGACCTGACTATCACCTTGGGCAATGCAGGTAATGAATAATGCAGGTGTGATCACCACTCGCGTTGCACAACGATGGGTGTACATAAAGTTTTCGAACAATTCCTATTTTAAAGCCTGTTAATATTGCTCGGAAGGTTTGAGGACACCATGTACATTGCATTTTTAATGCCAAATGAAATATAATATTACATGTAATTTGGGAAAGAATTTTTAAAAATCGTTAACACTTCGAAGGCAAGTAGCCGAACTTCAAATTTGAGAACTTTAAATTAAAAACTTTTGGAAACATGACTAACCAATATTATGATTTCATTAAATTGTATCATCGGCAAATGAAATTATTTAATCGACGAAACAAAGAATATCGAACATACTGTATCCAATTAAAATGTAAACATTAAATTAAAATTTAATATTAGTATTGTAAAGAAATTCCCATTGGCATTTAAACCTGTTTTAATCTTCGGATTACCGTAATGAAGATTTTGTGCAACACACAAATGTACTAAACTAATTAAATTACTGAAAAATACTCATTCCATTAGTTATACACCTTATTGCGCGTTTCATGCAAGAATTTAGGTTCTCGAGAAATATTGTTAATGGAAGATTTAATTTGATCAGGAAATGTCAAATATTCCTTATCAAACCTAAATTGTCCGTTTGTTACCAAAATGTCGAAATAAAAAGCATACATGCACATAACGTATTATCATATACATACATGTATAGGCTATATATGTAAATATGCACTAAAAAGTAAGAAGAAACTAATACAAATGAAACATACTGTCTCAAAGTTTGAGTGAAATTGTTCAAGTTAATGTAACAGATAACGGTGTTTTAATCAAATATTTGAGGGTGAACTAAAATACATGTAAATCCTAAATAATAACTACTGTATCTGGCAGAGAAGGTGTTCTTACCTGAACAGTGACTTCATCAAACTGAAATAGAAACGGGACAACGACGATCTTTTATATAGGTCTTATCTTTTTTATATGTTAAACGTTAAAGTTTAGCAGCGTGAGCCCATCCCTGCATTTTCGGAATCAAAAAATGACGTTTATTTATTACATTATTACGTTATGTTATTGTACAAGCGCAATTTGAGATCATCTGATACACTGTATTTCGATATATTGTTACATCGAAGGTCTGACCTTTGACACCCATACCGAAGACAACCGTCATGGAGAATGAGCTATTTACTGCTTTATTGTTGTTTTTGAATTATTTGCGGCGCCATTGAGTTATTTTGTGAGCAAACGACTCAATCGGAGAGAATTTTGAGGATTTCACCTAATCCGACAGATTGAAATTACCATTCAATTTTACCGCAAAATCCAGGGCGGGGACAAATTTGCAGGCAATGAAATCCGCATCCTGTTTACATTGGCGATGCGCTTCAATTGCCGTAGAGTCAACTTTCCTTAAAAATTGGATTGATTTAATTGGCGATTAAACTTGCTTTAATTTAATTGAGAAAACAATGGAATGATGGTGTTATAAAGTTATTCTAAACCAAAAAAACTTATTACCGTATAGTAATAATAAATTTCCAAACCAAGCACTTAACTTGTCATGCATTATGCATACGATGGCTAGAAGCATATTGCATGCATCAATAGAAGGTTACATATAATTTCAATTAGAAGAATTAGAAGAGTATAAATTAAAATTATATTAGAAGTATGTTATTCAATCCAGGAGCATGAGTAATTAAAGTATGGCACGCCCTTTAATTTTGACTTATCCTATCAGTTACTGGTATGAATATGACATAACCAAATGTAGATGCCATCATATGGTGCATAGGTGGGTACATAATAATTTCTAATATGAGTAACAACTATTGAGAGCATTGTAACTTTTGAGAGCATTGTAACTTTTGAGACACACTGTATAATATTCAATAATGAAAAGATTGATTGTTTACGCTAGATATACTGTATTTTCCCCTGAAATGTCAACGGAAATCCGCTGGATGAAACCTATTTTTTGTGTTATTTTTTGCTTTCTGTCAAAGTTTAGCTAAAAAAAGATATCAATGGTGCTATTGTTATCGAGGCATTGCCTTTTTAAATTTTACCGATAACTTACAGACTTCTGATGAAATTTTTAAAACTTTAAAATTAGAAATTAGACATTCGTCCAATTGTTCGTGCATTCAATTGCTTGCTATAATTTAATTTAATTTTATCATGAATCGGTTCTTAAGTGGTGACAATGACGAATATTTGCGAAATTAATATGACATGGTGGAATTTCAAATAAAAATATCTGTAGTTACTAGTTCTAAAATATCCAACTCCTTCTATGAGTATCAATTATCTCGTTAATGTCGGTTATAAGATCATTTACGAACGAACGGCTAAGCCCACTTGAATGACCTTTAAGCCTTGCGGTGACTTCTTAAACGAAATTAAATTTTAATTGCAATTTTATCAAGATTAATTGTTTGCAAATAAAATAAAAAGCACTGACAAGCAAAGTCTTTAAAGAAGAAGATCAGAAAAAAAAATGTGGAGATGCCGGGGATCGAACCCGGGGCCTTTCACATGCAAAGCGAACGCTCTACCACTGAGCTACATCCCCACTACAATCAACCCGATTTTACAACCGGAACAAATCGATCTGAAATACAGAATATTCAGTCAGTGAAAACTACGTTATCTTGACTCGGTATAACGCTCTCGAAGAAACGTTGCTGATTCGCTATACCTGTAAAGCTTTACTTAATTTAGAAAAATACAATGCAAAAGGTCGCCGTCGTAAATAATGTTTGATTTACACTTGTATAAACAATAAACATAAAAAATGGAGTACAATAAGCACAAATGACAAGCATTTCTATTGCCCGAGCACATCAGTTGTTCATATCTTTTCGCGAGGAATGAGAGAAAGGATGTTAATATTTGGTAAAAAAGAAAATTAATCCAAATTGACTTAATGATAATATAGGCCATGTGACATATCTAATTAAAGCTCGCGATCCGCTGGTTTACAAATATGTATTCATTTGTTTATCGGAACAGGTTAAGGGTTATAAACGTGGAGTTTAAAGGTTTAGAATAGCGCCATCCTGAGGCAGCATATGATAAAGAAAATTTTTATGTTGTTAAAGGCTAAGAATATTTCCAGTGGTTAAGTAATCTTACCAACCAAGAACCAAAATAGTTACTAGAAAATACTAGCGTAAAATAATTTACGTACAATGCAATTTAATAAGTCATTCATGCTAATAAAAGTGCGAACAATGAAATAAGCGCAAATTTGGAAATCACTCACAATGCCAAAATATGTATCTGTGGTCTAAAAGCGTGACTGGCCTGAATTTTTACGTAAAATCTTAGGGATGACCTCATGACCCTGATATCCTCCTTAAGCATCCAATGCTGTATGCGTTCTTGAGTTGTCCAGAAAAACAAATTTAGCGCTCCCTATCGGCTTGCATAAAAATCTCTGGGTGGAAAGACATTGGTCTCGAAAGCTCCCCGAAAGTTGCCGGGTGGGTCGTAATTCCCAACCACGTAGAACTTGCCACGTTCGGTTCTGGCAACACCGGCACCGAATTCTCTTGACCCTTTCCAAACAACCTGAGTGAAGTGACCTACAGAGTTAAGAAATACCGGGTGGGATTGTTTGGTTTCAATTGCGTGAAAGTTTTGGATTTTTGTGTTTTTAAATGCTGTAGCATATTTGTATCATGCTAGAAAAGTATAGCATACTATTAGCAACTACTAGTAGCATACTATTCGGACGCAACTCGACTTTTGACGAACCCCGCATAAGGTTGAACGGTACAGGGTGTCCGGTAATTACATAAATAATATGTAATATATCTTAAAAACGCGATTCTGATGCACCCTATACAGTATATGTATGCTCTGTCCATATCTACAGAGTGCATCAGAAGTCGAAAATAAAAGAATACTTTTCTCAAAATACTTGCACACTAACCAGTTTCCCTCGTACTAAAACCATCAGAGTTAAAGTCGTAATACTTGATTTCCGCATACCAACTATCCACAGCTTCATTTGCTAGTATAAAAATCCGATATTGGTAGATTTTAATAAAACCAAAGTAAAGTTACTGAACTATGTTACATTTAAAATTGGATTCACCTTTGATTTTGTAATAGGGGTTCGAAGACCATTTGGAGTAAATATTTTCACCATATTTGCTGTTGGGACGGTGTCTCATACAGTCTTTCTCGGCAACGACTTCGGCCCATTCCTGAGCATAGTTGCACAACTTTACGAATATACAGGATGATGCAAAAATTAATTCTGAATACCTGTCGTTTATACCTTTATTGGGCACTGCATTTTCTCACCGATTTTGAATATCTCAAGGGTGGCACACCGTGCTTTCTACGATAATAATTATGCCATTCCAAACATTCATTGGCAAATTTAAACCAAACTGAGGTCGATCTATCCATGCTAAACTAACGCATAAAAATTCATTAAAAATTAAATATGGGTAAACTTGATATTGAATAAGTTAATATCGATCGAGCCAATTAATTATACGATCTACATTAAAAATTAAATTGTGGGGATATTGATGCTAAATCGAGCTAACAATCCAAAATTAATGCATATACAGTACATGTACAATAATAAAACTAAAGCCAATCGATGCTAAATAGTGAAAGTATCAGACCAACAACGCTGTATTATTGCACATAAACTTCATTAAAAATTGAATTTTAGGTAATGACAATCATTGCCTGGGCTTCATTAACGTTGGTGCATGAAGACACGATCTATGGTAGGATAATGTAATAATGCACACTTACAGTATGGATGGAACCTTAAAAATTGACGAAATACACTTTACAGCTATAGATTTATCAAAATTAACGAGCTAAAAATGAGCCTATTGGTCATAAAACGTGCTTACCTAGCTGTGGTGTACTAATGACAATGAAATGATGGAAATGCAAAACTAACGTCAGGATTTTCTGATTATTGCAGTATAATCCCTGTATTTCCTATCCGGAAATTTGACACTGCATGCATCAATTCATGATTTGTGAAAAATGAGATTTTTTGAACGCCAGGATATTTTAAAAATACATAATTTTCGATGATCTCAAATAGGTGCTATGGAGATTGAAAAAATCATTCAATAACATGCACAATTGTACAGTGGAACTAGTCCTTAAAAAGGACTATTTTTACACGAAATTTTGATTAGTACGAACTCATTTTCAGTCCCGGTCGTCCTAGGGAATGGAAGAATGATGTTAATTTCTTCGTTTATGACGAATTACGAATTCGGACATTACAAATTTTCCACTAAAACGAAATTCTTTTCGAGTTTCCAACCATTCGCGTTATGTTACGTTTTGAAACGAAGTTTAGGAAATATGAAAGAGGCACGTTATAACGGAGAATTTCCCGATAAAAGTTACAACACATTCCCATTTATACACGTGCAGGATTTCTTCCAAACTTCGATGAAACTTTAGTCCTTGTTATTGAAAAAAAATTTTGTTTCATCTCTGATAATAAGAACTACAGTTTAAACGAGCAAATTTTGATTTCCCTTGAGATTCGTCACAACGGTGTTCGGCTGTATTCATTAATTGCTGTTGTTGGTGCTACTCATATAAATAGCCTGCATTACAGTACATACGAAATAAAGCTATCAATACATCAAAGAAAACTATGTAAAATCAAAACTTTCTCGCATACCTTTTTGCCAACTTAATCTATCATTTCAGAAAAATCGAACGAACGTGCATCTATATTCTACATGTATTGCAACATTCTACAAGAGCAGGAGCAACCATCTCGTGCATGTCTAAATTTCGATTTTACACATTTCATTTTCAAGTTTAATCGTTTAGATATTCATAAAGTCTGTCGTATAATTTTCGTAAATACGAAAATATACATTTTGCAGCTTGGATTTCAACTCATTTTGTGCATATTTTGGCAAAAACTTCCATGATTATTTTGAGATGCATCAGCAATTCACGTTGAAATAAATTATCAATTTTTAAATGCAATTAATAAATCATATTGATTTCATAAAACATTACTTTGGAACGAGGGTAGTTCTATCTTAAAGCTAAAAGTTGAATTAATGGCACATATTTACCTGACGTGCTTCAGAATGGAGCAAGTAGCTTTGACAAGAAACTGGACACTCGAACAGAAATTCGACTAATTTCAAACGATCAGATAATGACCAGTGCCTGTCGATGACGATGCCACATAGCCAGCACCGAATTAAAATACAAATCGAGCCAGTCCAGTCAGCAGTGCCAACTACGTAAATTAAAACGTTCCAAAAAAGAAAGGATAATGAGAGTTTGGTCAGTGCTAATTGGCCGAGCGGAAATTGCGTCGAATAAAAGCTTCCTGTTACCAAGCCGCCAAATTAATGGGACCTCCATTAATTACGACCTACAACCCAGTACTGGGACCCCCATGACGAAATTGCTATAGGGAAAACAATGTCATCAAATATCCACGCGTTAGCGTACATTAACACGATTGCAATTATTCTTATAATAATAGTAATAATAACGAAGCTGATGAATCACGTTGTTTGTCATCGAAAATGTCGCAGGAAGAGACATTCATCGAACTTCAGCGTGCCTCCCTGGTAACCGAAATTTCAATCGACGTACATTTTAATAGGTTTGTTTTGGAGGAAAAGTTATTTTCCGTTCCGATTCACAAAATTGTATATTGGGTAAAATCAACACGATGATGACAAGTGTTTCACAAAGTTTGCGATGCATTGGGCTAATGGGTCGCATTTCGTTTAATTAGAGCGACCAATTCAGTGTTATTTAGAGGTAGTTTCGATATCAAGTTCGTGGCCTTCCGTGACGCATTCAACTTCCATATAGCATTAAAATTTTGACAAAGAACGCGATAACTCAATGCTTTAACCGGAAAAGTTACATAGGACCAGTGAATTAAAAATTGTTAAAATATTTTTTTAAAAAAAGAGTTACAATTATACTATCGACAAATGCTTTTTTTTTTTCAAATCTTTAGTGCTTTCCTGAAAAATGGAGATTTCTAAAACATTTAAAAACTAACACTTAATGCTGGTATTATGTCTTGAATGACAGATTGCTTTAATTTTGAAATATTCTTTGATTTCTTCCTGAGAATGTTAGTTAAGAGGGTATAAGCACGTAATTTCTGTTAACTCCCTGATAACATTTTAAAGTTTGACAAATAAGGAAGCTTCTATTGTCATTGACCTAACAAACTGGTAGCAGAACTTTATTTAATATCCTGGTAAGTACGGGAGCTTGAAATGTCTCCATACATTTCGCAAATAAAGTTCAATTGCCTTACTAAATTTCCTTGAAAAATTAACCGGTAATGGAGTTCTCATTGCTTCATTCGCAGAGTGAGAAACATCACTGGCTTCATGAAGTACATACGTATACCTCAACCACAAACTTCAAGTAGTCATCCATAAATGTCACCATCTTGATAATCTATTTAGGGAAACCCCAAAAGCAAGGCTAATTCATAAGTTTCGTCATCCCTATCACAATTAAGTTGGCTAGAATTTGTATTATAGATGCCAGGTTCGAAATGGCTTCATTAGCGCGTAGGATTGCTGCATGATGCGTAATGAGAGATCATTTTCCAACTCATAAATTATGATGTCTGTCATTTGTTATCGTATACAGTTTCTGTTGACGACAAAGTTATTTCGCCCGCCTCATTGCTCATCCCAAGGTCGGATCATAACGAACGATAAAATGCGATATTTACACGGTTTCCATTAAACTTGCCTTGAGTTAAAAAGATTTTTATATGATGCACATGTCAACTTGCAACCTCCCACTGAAAAAATCACATGTTGGATGATGATCAGTCGTATGATAGGAATCAATGTCAATAGGTCGCAGAAGTGATGCAGTTAAAACTATTGGGAAGGATCGCTCAGAAGGCTCAGTGATGGCATACCAGAATATTCGTTTATATGAGGTTTATTTTATATTTTATATAAAAGTAATGCATTGTATGCTGACAAAAATTACAAAATGTTCGATTTTTCATTGTAAAATTTTGAGACACTTTAAGGTGCCGCGAGGCACTTTATGGACGACCCTCGTGAGGGATAAGAGAATGGCCGTAGATCTGCCATTTATTGTTGACATTTAGAATTTACATACATGTATTGTTATAATCAATTACATGATGTGTCACTAAATAATGTATGTATAAACTATTATAGGTACTGTGTGTACAAATGCACTACACGGAAAACCTTCGCAAAAGGTTTATTAAACGATAAATTCTAGACAAAAACGAAGAAGAGGCAAAAATATAAAACACACATACTGTTTGTGTGCAAAAATACATTTAGCGTGATTTACCATTTAAGTATTACCGAACTGAACTGAACTGAACTGAATGTTTAGCATATCCTTTGTCACGGATTCTCCTGTTGGAGATGCTAAGATGGTAGTA
>JAQGBX010004052.1:0-16026 GCA_034698745.1 Megaphyllum sjaelandicum | reverse complement strand
TTTTTTTAATTTTCATGTTTTCAAAACGCTATAATTTCCTTAAAAATGCCAGTAGGATGCACCACAAGCATTCATTTAAAGAGGGGCTATTCCGCTATACACTGAAGCATTGCAGTACAACCAAACGTCATTTTCTGAGGGTTAATTGATTTTTCAAATTAATTTATTCTTTTCGGACTTTTAAAGACATTTTTAATTTCCCTGAATTTTCCTAACAGTGAAAGCCCTCTTGTCCTCAGATGCTTTTTGCATGAAAATTTTGGCAGTCGTAAAGTCGAGCGTGCAAAATCGAAACGTTAATTGAATGACAATTCACAAACATATGATATATATGACGTGTTTTAAATGCAAAAGCACGCTATATTTATATACATGCAAAATAATGTATAAAGTAGTAATTACTAATAACAAAAGCACTCAGACAGAAGCTTTTTGCTTTAAAATTTTGGCTATCTTGAAGTCAAACGTGCAAAATCGAAACGACTGCTAAATGTTCCAAGCATTAAACACCCGTCTGAGTACTCTTTTTTTAAATATTTATCAGTAAATAATATTCTATATAATGCCGTCACATTTAAATTACGTCATATGATTGATTTTTAAATATTTTCTTTATATTAATCAGATGTTTGTATACTGTATTTTTGCTAAACATTAATCTGCATTAATCTGTTACTCGCTCGGTAACTTACAAACTAGTCACGAAATATACATATTTAAACATTTTTTTTAATATACGAATGATTTTAGAACCTATAAAAATATAGGTACAAAATATGTAATTTTTTAAAATATAAATTTAGAAATTATAAAAAAAAGTCCAAATTTTAAAAAAATGGCTAACTTATAGTTCTATTATAGATTTTTAACGCAAAACACAAAAGTTGTGATTCAAACAATCACAACTATACAATATAAAATATTTTAATTACAATAGTTTTTTAAAATGCATAAAAGTCTAACTTTGCTCTAATTTTATGCAATATTAACATCAAAATTCGAAACTGCTTCGAACATGTTTTCAAAACTATTCTCGAAAAATATCATTTTTGGGATTGGACCACTACAGGCTTTCCTAAAGATTTCAATATTAACTTTCCTGACTTTTCTAGGTTAAAAAAAATTCCCCGACTAAAGGCAATTTAAAAAATTATGTATTTTGAAAAATTGACTTAGAAAAAATATTTTTCTTGCAAAAATTGCCCTATATGCTGACAAGTTTGCAATTTTAAACAAAAATCACAATACTTTTTTTTTTAGAAAATTTGGCAATTCATAATTTCAAATTTTAAATAACTCTCGAAATTTTGAAAAAAAAAACGTTTACAATTTTGAAAATCACTTGAATTTTGGCAAATATTTCTAGGATTTCAAATGTTTCTACGTTGTTGTTTTTCATTTGTAGAAAATTTCAGAATTCTCCAGTTCACTCAGTGTATTTCATTCGCATTTTTAACTTGTCTTTTGTTTTTTTCATGTACTTAGGTACAACTTACTTCTTCCAAGGGAAACTGTTCTGGAAATTCAACGACAACCTCTTTCGTTGGCCACGAAGCCGGAAAGCTGACCAATTCGCATTGGTTCAACTGCGGTAGCACCACAAAGGAACCAACGAAGTGGACACCAACAGCGTTGACCCAGATGACCCCTATAAAACGACGCTCTTTCGGCCAGCGGAAGTGCCTCTCCACAGCGTCAAACTACTAATTTATTATATATTTAGTCTTTGTATTCCTTATTAAAATATTATTATAATTAAATAAAAGTGCCTTTTTCTATTGCAAGGTCATGGAATTGTTATTTCAGTCTGGTAACGAACATACGTGCTGGCAATATCGCGTCCTATATATATATATAGCTTCAAAATTTAGCAGGGTTTTCCCAGAAATATCATTTTCAATTTCTTTGATTTTTCCAGGTTTTAAAAAAAATTCCCTGACCAATGACAATTTCAAAAAATGACGTTTTTCAAAATCGACACAGGAAAATATTTTTCAGAATGTATACTAAGACAATTTTAAGAATTAACAATCGGAATTATACAATCGGGAATTTTATTTTCCGATTTGCAATCGGAAAATGTTGAAAACTGTAGAAAAAATATTTCAATTGAAACAATTTTCTGTCGCTTAGCACATGAAGCGATATTTTCAGAAACTATCCTCACAGTATACATGACAGCACTTTTTCAAAGAAAATGGGGAAATGACGTGCGCCTTTCATGAGTGTCTATCAAACAAAAAGAAACTTTTGTGCATATTTGCACGTCAATGTGTTTCCATAAATAAATTTCTCAGAAGTATATTCTTGAAATATATATATACGAAGGGAAATTTTTCACAACACAGGGAAAATATCGAGCAGTATTATATCAGAAAACCAGTTTCGGGATAAATAGCGGCGCTCCTTCAGAAATTTTATATTCAAATTCCCCCGACTTTTCTAGGATTTTTAAACAAATTTTCATAAATAACGACAAAATTGACATCGTGTTTTGTGTCAATATTTTAAAATGAAAATCTTAAGACATGTTTTTGAAAATATATATATAAAGTTTTCCGAATTTGTACTCATGCAGATACGGTTGTACATTTTGAAAATTATAGTATCAAAAGATGAAGAATTTGGCCAATTTGTACTCAGGATCTTAAATTTAAAAATATTGCATAACTTTTCCTCGGAAAATGTTGAAAATTGTACAACTCTGCATGAACTTGATAACTGATGAAAATTGAGAAATTTTTGTCTTCAGAAACTTTTGAACATATTAGTCTATTTAAAATGTCTTACATTTGCAAAACAAGAAATAAAACTTTTAATAAAATCAGCGAATTATTCCTCGTTTCCAAACGCTATTTTGTTTAACTGCTATAACGCGTTGTTTAACTTAAATGAAAAATTACAGGTAAAAAATATGTTTTTTTATGATGTTTTTTGGAGGTTGACAATCCGTTTGACAACAATTGTTACTTAGTGCAATAGCAATAAGTAAATTAATTAAAGGACAGGAAACACTCGTGGCCGATTTTGTTAGATGAACTGTCCTAGCATTCGCCTAGAAACTACTTTGGGAAACCACGAAAACCCGGGTCTCCCGACTGCGAGATTGAGAAACTTACCACTCAGCTAACTCGCTCGGTAGCTTATTAACTGCATGACCAGAAAATATAGTTATATAAAACATAATTTTTTTACTATACAAATAATTTTAAAACTTTTAAAAACAGGGTAGAAAACATTTAATTTGGTTTAATATTTAGAAATGATTAAAAATTTCAAATTTGAAAACAACGGCTGACCATACCTCCATTGTGAATTTTACCAATGGTGTAACTATAAATATTTTCTGGGGGGTGCCGACCCGGGCGATGGATACACCAAACCCTGCCTATTGTTGCCCATAATCTGAGTATTAAACATTTTACAACTTTTTTCCAATTAGCATAGTGACGGTTTAATCATTAACCATAGGACAACCTTAAATATTTTGTAAATTTTGCTCGGAAACTGCCGAAAATCTTGAAACTTTTTCCTTAGAAAAATATGAAAGTTTTGTCTAATTTTTACTTGGGGAAACCTGGAGTATTCCGCAAAATTGGGCTTAGAAACTGCTTACAATTTTCCACATTTCAATAGCAAATTTTAAATTTAGAAAATTTTTACCTGGTAAATTTAGCTTAAAAACTGTTGAAAATCTTGCGAATATTTATTTAGGAAAGCAAGGAGAATTTTTTTCAAATTTGTGCTACTTAAAAACTGTGGAAAACTTTGCAAATGTATCCTCCAAAATTATTAGAAATATTAAAAATTTGTCCACGCGGAAAATTTTGCAAATTTCGGCTACAAAAAAAACTGGAAAATTTTGTAAAGTTTGTTTAAAAACTGTTGAGTCTTCCATTTACAGTACAACTCCAATTACTTAAATCAATTGCGACCGGACCCTATTCGGATAATTGGATTTTTTCCGAAAAAGGGTACATAATGTATTTTAAGGAAAAGAGCTTATTTTCGGTACTACATGCATTTTTAATTAATTAAATAAAAAGGCAACAGTTTTACATGTTAAATAGCGTATGTACTTACAAGTGCTGTACATTAGTACATGTGCATTGTAAATGAAAATCATTGTTTGCTGAACATCTCGGTCAAAGTTAAGGTGTTTGACTATCTTGATCCGTTTTTGGGCAGCCATATGCGAATCACATGCGAATGTACGTTTCCGCCTTAAATTTATTTTCTGAAAACGATTCGGATAATCAGCGATTCGGTTAGTCGGAGTTCGGATAATTGGAGTTCTACTGTACTTAAATTTTTAAAGTTTGCAAATGGGCTCTGAATGCAGTAATGTGGGATTATGACAACATAAATGCGCTGACTTTTCCTGATTTTTCCAAAATAAGTCATTCTTCCCTGACTTTTCCACTCATTTTCAAATTCCCTGATTTCTTTAGGTTCTCTAGATTTTCCATATCTGGGGGATCCTTGTTTTATGTCTAAAACTAAATTTTAAAAAATATATATTTGCATTACATCTCCACATTATTTCACCAACACCTTTCCAAAATCTCCCAGAAAACTCATAAATTGTCCACATCAAACAATTACTCTATTTTGGCGTAGGTAGCCATTCCATACTTTCCATGGAACACCCCTGCATTGCCAATGACGAAAACTTTTAGGCCTACTATAATCTGACATTTCATTTCCATCAATTTCTTTTTCCAATCAACTTACCAACCATCGGACATGCACCAACCTAAATCCAACAGCGTCAAAACTGTCAACAAGTAGCAGGTAAACAATCTTTCTGAAGATCTCTTTTGCTGATCCGACAATCTATCTGCACTTGATAATCATTGCAATCATCCACAGACATACTGCGTTCAATAACTTCATTTCCATGCATCAACTGCCACAAGTGCAGCTCATAACAGACAACTAGCAGATCATTCTCTGGACAAGGGTCAATCCGTACAAGAGTTTTCTCGAGTGAAAAACGTCACAATTAGCCAGCAACTCCGCTGCTACGGGCCAGTCCGATATTGGCCAACCATCCACTCCGAGCTAGGTCATGAAGCAAAGGTTAACAGTTCCAAAGGGACGTGCAAATTTCAATTATATAACGCACAAAAGAAGGGCAGCAATCGTGTTAATTAATACGATGGCATTGCCGCTGGTCAAGCTCGCCTTCAAGAGATAAAACGCCCCAGAAAGCATCTTTTTTAATGTTCGGAGCACATTAGGCCCAATGCGATGGGCATGTATTCGTACCGTGCACCATTCGAGCAGCTGATTACAGCCACCAGGGCTGGAGCGAAAATGCGAGAGAGAAAAGCCAGAAGTGCTAGGGAGAAGAGGGAGCCAGATATGGTCACCCAAACGCACAATCGCACTTCACTCGCCTTATCAGCACATAAAAATATTTCGGGGAACCACTGAAGTACGTCATTAAAGTTTCATAAACTCCCTGCAGGACGATCGTTTGTGTGTAAAATCGCACAAATTGCCATTCAAAACCAATTTTTCTCGATAAAATCCTCAGTGGGACCTTCTATCAAATGGTGCAGGCAGCCAGATATGCAAACGGCCTGTAGAGATGCCTGGCGATTAACACGCCAGCCAAGGCAGTGGGCCCAAGGAGCATTAAGCTCAAGCGTTATCCCCGTAGCTATACGTACCGTATACGAGCTAAGGCTCGTGCATATGCATGAAAAGGGGCGCATTTAGCTTGATTAATATTTAATAGTCCAAATAGCGATTTACCGTGGTGAGCCTGGCGGGGGCTAACTAATTTAACGGCGCCGCTCAGCTGCATTTGCATGCGGAAATTGAAAGAAAGACGACAACGTGCATGCATGCATGGTGCAAAACTTTAAAAAAAATAATTAAAAGTAGGGATTCGGATTATTCTTTTGCGTTGTTTTTATTATTGCTGTGAGGCAAAAAAGTAATTCCCGCGAATTTCTATCAATGCAGCTTTGTCCAACATGCAACAAACGGTATAGTTTTAAGAAAAGTCCAAGAAAAAGTCATGTGTGAAGAAACTGCACGAAATCGAAGCTTGTGCAATTGTCAAAAGTCGTGCTGATTAGTCATTTTTAGCACGGTTAATTTGAAGCACATGATATAAACGGTACTCAAAAGTTACTTAAAAAGTAATCTTTGAAACAGCTAGGGTTCCCCCAGAAATTTCATTTTCAACTTCCGTGACTTTTCCAGGTTTTTTTAAAAACAATTCCCTGACCAATGACAACGTGAAAAATTGACATATTTTCGAAAATTGACCCTTGAAAATATTTTTTTTTTTAAATTTACTAACGACAATTTTGAAAATTAACATAGATTTTTTTTAAATTTAAAAAAATTGCATGAAAATTTTGTATTCGGAAAATGTTATAAACTGGTGGTCGAAAAAAGTGGAAAATTTTGCAATTTTGTCCTCGGAATATGTGGAAAAATTTATACTCCGAAAACCTAGACAATTTTTAAAATTTGTACACGGAAAACGTGGACAATTTTGCAAATTTGCACTCGGAAAACGTGGAAAACGGTGTAAATTTGTACATGAAAAACGTGGAAAATTTTGCAAATCTGTACTCTGAAAATGTGAAATTTTTTTGCAAATTTCTACTCGGAAAATGGGCCCTGAGCTAACTTTGTAGAAGTATTAATTTTGGATCGCCATGACTGCGTTGAATTTCCATCACTTTTTCAAAATAAACCATTCTTCCCTGACTTTCCCAGATCATTTTCAAGTTCACTGACATTTCCAGGTTTTCCAGGTCTAGGGTGTGAGAGCGGCCAGGGTCACATAAGAGGATTAGGACATTCCAGGAGGTCATGTGATGCAAGAATGTAAGCTAGCATTCCAAGTAGGAATGTGGGCGTCTCAAGGAGAACCCCGAAATACTTAAAGTAAAAAAAAGTTGGGATGTGTGAAGAAACTGCACCAAATCGAAGCTTAAGCAACTGTCAAAAGTGGGGCTAATTAGTGATTTTTAGCACGGTGACTTTGTCCAACATGCTGCAAACGGTACTTAAAAGTTACTTAAAAGGTACTTTAAGTAAAATAAATCGGGATTTATTTTAAAGAAAATACGCTTTATAAGGTAACTACATGTACATATAAATGTATCCCAATGCAATACATTGGATTAGCAAATATGTTTTGATCATGCGTTATGCAAATACATGTACAGTATACAGTATGTACAGTATAAAACCGCATTACAAAAACATATTTTGTTTAATACGTTCAAAATATGTACTATCACATAAGATAATGCAAAATGAATTTTTCAAACGTGTGAATACAACTTTGGAAATGCATTTAAAATGTAATAAAAATATCATATTAAATACAATCTCCATAATGCATTTTGTAGATTTTTAAAATATATTTACAAATAGGTCTACAATTATTTACCAAAATATATTTAGAAATACATATACACTATATTTGCAAATGACGTCGATGTTCCAATCTATACATATTTCCAGAAAAATTTTCATTGTAAAAAATTCATCTCCGAAAATACATTTCTAAAGCTTTTTTTTCGATGTGGGTATCAACTCGACATTACTACAATTCATACAACTTGTGCTATATAAACTAACTAGCGGTAATACCCGGCCTTGCCCGGGTAAATTTTTTTTGATTATCTAACCCCTTTAATGCGATGAAGAGTTAATTTAACTGTCATTTGGCTCCAAAAGATGACGCTATATGTCCTGAATGCATCTCGGATGGGGGGCGGGAAACCTGTTTGACAGTTTTATGGTCCGAGGCAAATTAGTAAAGATTTATGGCCTTGTTATTCCCCACGGAGTTCGCGCTCCTGGGGGCTGTGTCACGAACGGCCAATCGTACGGACCGGAAACAGACAATCAATCGCAAACGCCACAGGATTGGCACACCTTTAAAAGAAAAATGGCGTCGTTTTCTATTTTACATATATATAGATATAATAATCAATTATAAAATTGAGAAAAACTTCAAAAATTATCCTTAAATCATCCAAAATGAGAAATTAAATTTTATCAAGCAAGGTGGCTTAGAGGTTAGCATCCTCGTCTTGCATTCCCGGGTCGGCTATCTTTGATTGTGGTTTTCATGGTTTCCCACAATTTCTCTAGGCGAATGCTGAGATAGTTTCTATATTAAATCGGCCATGACCGTCTTCCTATCCCATCCCACCCTCCTCCTTAAAATCCCAAATAAGAGAAAATTAATTAAATTGTGATTTTGGGATCAATCATGACCAGACTAATTAGTCTGATTTAAATTGATATATGATGATCCCCCTGCCACATGGTACTATTACTGACTGCAGGGTAAAGAATAGAATAGAAGTTGAAGCAGATAAAAACAGCGAAAATATCTAATAAAGGTTCTTAGAAATATCGCATCCCCGCTTCAAAAGTGTCACAACTCTTCAAAAACTGTCAATTTCCAGTTTAAGACGGCATCAATTCAACCGAAGCGAGCTCAATACCCAGCAAAAACGACACATCTTAGCAAACCATACCTGAAGTTTCAGTCACCATTTTTTATCATAGGTCATTCCACGAATGCAACTGTAGAATTAACTTTATCTTAAAATGTAAAAAAAAAAATTCAATTGTGTCACTTCTGCATGCAGAGGTATATTCACCACAACTCCTCAATTTTCGGAAGCCCAATTTTGGACAAGTGCATGTTTTTGTAGTACAAAAGAAAACTTACAAAAAGTACAAAACTTCTGATAAGTTTCTTTTCAATTGCAAAATGTTTCCCCGGAACATATATTGACTTCTCACTAGTGTGAGAACGTGTTCCAAACGTTGCGCTTGCGTCATTTACGTGTGCATCAAAATACCGTTTCCGCCAACAGCCTTACGGTAAATACGCGTATTCGAGTCCTAAACGCCCGATTATTGTTGCCATCTTTTGGCATCTTTACTTTGCGGCTTGCGCCAGAAACTCGGGGGGCATTTTTCCGGCATATTTTCTGCAACTCGTTTACCGAAATCGATTTTCATGGTAGTAAAATTGCGTATGCAAATTAGGGTTACTAGCGAGCACCGCAAGCTGCAGCAAAGACGTGGGTGAAGATGGGACAAATCAACACTTGATTCGTTAATCAAGAAACGCTATATATCATGAAAGATGAGTTCATAATAGGATACTAGAGATGAATTAAGCATCTTTAATACCCTAGTGTTGATTCCTAGGCAGCGCTTTGTAAACATCCATCCTCCCCAGCACCTTCTCTCGATCACTTACTCCCCCAAAAAAAAGCAACCCGCTTACTTTTATATGCTAAATTAAAATAAATTATTTAATTAATAACGGGATTAACGCGGCGATGTCATCCCCCAGAGCTTTTTTAATCCTATTGTTAAAGCATTTTTATACAAGATCGGAGAGAAAAAACAACTCTCTCGCTGCTGGCAAGCCTATAGAGCAACATGTTCTACAAAGTTTCAAGAGTCAATCATGACAAATACTTGACAGGCAACCATGACATCAAACCAAAAACAAAAATGAAAAAAATACTAAAAAAATCACTCCGGGTGTCCCATATGTTAAAGAATCCAATGAAACATCTCGGAAAATAAGAATGTTATGAAAAAAAAAGTTCTAGAAAAGTTGTTTGTTTTGAAGACACAAGATGGCGCCTGTGGTTGGTCAATATTGACAACAACAACAACAAAATGATCCAAATAACAATTATCAACGGTATTTTGGCGTAACATTCGAATATGTAACATCAAATAGGAAGTTCCATATATACTGTATAAAAAACCATCGGAGCATTACTGTGCTACGTACCCTGCCATTTTATAATGTAGAACTACATCTAGGGCTGCAAAGTAAATGATGACGTCATCAGATTTTTTAAAATGACGTCAGCTTCAGAATTTAAGAAATGACATCATCATCAGAATTTAAGAAATGACGTCATTGTACGATTGTTAATGAATGAAGTCATCATCAGAAATGTAATCATTTACTTTGATGACGCCATCATCACAAATTCTATAAATGACGCCATCATAAAAGTTTTAAATGATGACGTCATTCATTAACAATTATGACAAATTAAAAATCATCACAAATTAGTTTAGCAAAGTACGTCATTGCCCGATTGTTAATGAATGAAGTCATCATCAGAAATTTAATCATTTACTTTGATGACACCATCATCAAACATTTTAATTAAAGACGTTATTCATTAAAAATGAATGACAAGTTAAAAATCATCACAAATTAATTTATAAAATCACGTCATTGTCTGATTGTTAATAAATCATCAGAAACTATTCATTTACTTCGATGACGCCAATTGATTTGTGATTGATGATTGTGATTTGATGATTTGTGATGACAAATACAACAAATTACGCTTGCATGGATCATCAAAATCTTAATTGATGATATGTCATTCATTAAAAATAAAAATCAGTCGTAATTTTCGGTCATTCGAAGCTCCAAAACTACCCCTTGTTGGGGAAAAAAGTACAGTAAAACCTGGAAAAGTGACCACCTTTGAATGGTGACCACCTGTTTATGTTGACCACTTTTTAGTGCTTTGTTTTTTCTAATGTACATGTTCGTCAAAAAATTCTCTGTATAGTGAACACCTGTCTAATGTGTACCCAGTGTGTCTTCTCTTTTTGCAATTTTTACATTGACAATGTACCTTATAAAATGACCATATAACAGATGAGTCCCCTTACACCCCGCTTTAACCCTAGTGGCTTTCAAATAATTCAGCATGTTATATATTCAAATCGAAAAAATCACTTAAAACATGATCATTAGAAGCAAAAAGTATTTAAAACAAGGAAAATTGATAATTGTTTCTTTAAAAAACCAACAAATGTGCGATAAGGCAATAAATATACATACTGTATGTAATGCACATGCATGGACCTGATGATTCTGTAGTTTTTGGATTTTTTTACTGCATGTATTATTCAGTCTACATGTGCAAGTACATGTTCATTTTAATTTAATTCAGGCATTCATTGTATATATAGTGACCACCTGTGCACAGTGACCAACATTGCCTTTTTATTTTTGGTGGTCACTTAATAGGTTTTACTGTATATAGGCTACAACGAACAGCGAAAAAGTGCTATACGGATACAATAGGTCTGAATTTACGCGAAATTCAAGGCGGGTTACAATAGCCATGTCCGAAGAGGCTTCTCAGCATAAGAGTCGCACTTTGGACGATCTCTCCAGAGTTCAAATTACCCGTAATAAATTGCGCATAATAATCGCAATTAACAAAATCCAGTCTAGCTAGAAGGTATAGCCAGGTTCGCGCAGGCCCAGGCGTTATTTACTCGATGGTACGGTAAATATCGATCTCCTTAATAATTGCAATTTAATCCTCGATCAGAAGTGAATTTTGAGGCCAAATCAGCGAGGGGAACGAGGGGGAGGGGGACCGAACTACATTATGGAAAACGTGAACGGTCGGGCATAGAGTATCTAATCATCTGTAATTAAAGCAATCTCCATGGCGGTGAAAGCTAAAACACACGCGTACACGCATGCTCACCATAGGCCTAAATATCAGTCAAGTGCATAAAGAAGAGAGTTCACAAAAAAAATACACGAGGTACTCCGTGCACAGTACGCTACACTGCGCTTTCCTACGTGTCTGATACGCTGGGCCAAAGGCACGCGATCGCACGTGACACAATGGCCTTCCATTAGCGGTCACGTGCACCACGCATTCCACTTTTACCAACAGCGGTAAACGTACCGTGGACGATGCACGATGAACGACCATATAAAAAATGGACTCGGTTAATTATAGTTTTGGTCGTATCGATGTCAACGTTCATGCATACGGACAGAGATTCGATGAATGGTCTCGTGTGTATGGGGGAAAAAAAGGACAAATTTAAGGCGGTCATCGCAAAATACAATCCTTATGCATGTAGGCACGGTTAACCATGTCTGTTGGTGAACATGTAGGAAAAATGTCAAGTTTGTGTGATTATTTAGCAACTATGATATTGTCCATCAATCATGATCACGATGAAGCGATTGAATTGAAATAACAAAACTTCTCCTTGCAAACGGGCAATCCATTTATGCATTATCAACGCTTTTTTTTTATCTAATTTATGTCGTAAAATTACTCACAATCCTGAAAAATCTAAAGTATAGGGTACACACTAGTCACCAAACCAAAAGTAATAACCACAAACCCTAAACTTTCAACTTGGTCATTGGATCAATACAAATATGTGCACAGTGTGCATATCTTTATTTTTAGACTTTGCAAGTGTTTTTACATTTTCTGTACATGTACATGTTATGATAATTGTAATTTATTTTAACTTATCTTTAGAGCTTGAATAAAGGGACATGGTCACGAAACGTTGCGGAGCAATTGGTGATGGTCGATGTCGTCGTTTCATTTAATTAATTTCTTATTACCGACCACTTAAGATGGCTTCATTTGTGAACTAATTTCTATAAAAAAATTAATACAAACTAGTTTTGCAAATCCTGACCAAAAATAAATGATGCAATTAAGATTGGTATTGCAAAAAAATTATTTGGAAGAATTTATTATTTGGCCAATGATCATTTATGTTAAACGGATGCTTAACATTACGTTTTGGAGGAAAAACACAAAAAAACACGTCCTGTTACAATTTAAACAGCGAGTTTATTCCAGTTTCAAGATGAACCTTTAGCTATAAGGGCAAAAATGTTGCACATTACTATGCATTTACAAGTATAAGCTGCTTCTTTAATTAGGATATTGAAACATAAAAGAAAAATATATATGTACTCTAAATTAATGGTATATAGAATTACTTTTGACCTTCTCTTTATAGTATGAAATGCAATGGAATCATCCATTGTTTTGTTTGCTTTGGTCCCTAAACGTGTCCCTGGGTTCTCGTTCCAGTTCATTGCCATTACTATTCAGCCAAATTACATTTCTCTGGCGCCATCTATAGCCAGTCAAACCACAAAAAGACTCATTATATGATTCAGTGTACCCTTTGCGAACTTCCACTTTGACACCATTTTATTTTAGGGAAATCCTACAGCGGATAAATGGCTTCAAAATCTCAAACCGTACAACAATACTGCATCTTTGGACGCCATTTTGTTATAGCTTTGCCTGTTGAGCATCGTTCACCATAGATGGCGCTGAGATTTTTCCAAAGGGTTATCGATGCAACTGGAAATCTGTTCACGTGATTCGAAAGGATTCCTTCGTTTTGTTTCAAGCCGAGCATCTTTCTCCCTCCCCCTCCTTCCTTTTTCTTCATTTGCAGCACATCCTACTCAATCACTGCGCACTTTAAGGGGTTCTCCCCTCTACTTCTTCTTCTTATAATAATATACATAGTGCGCTATACGCGTATTTCTCCGTCGTAATCTTTTTTTTTTTGTATAAAAGTGGAAAGAAGCACGAGTATGCCTAAAAGCTCACCGAGGCAGCAAACGAAGCCCCGAGTTGCGTTTCGACGACGGAAAAGAGCACGCAGTCAAATCGATCTCAGTTGCCGTGGCGACACTTCCGGTGGCGGCTCGCGCTGCCCGGGGCATCTCAACACGGAGCGAGAGAGCAGCCAAAAGTTAAACGCGATCTACTTCTAATTACAGATAAAACCTAATATGTCCATTACGCGCCGCCGAACAGCGACGGCAGCGCCACCGAAGAGAGGCACGCGTCATGAGGTGCGTCGCCTTGCCTCAAACTTCGACGTGGCTTTACGAACCTAGAAATGCCGCATGCACCCCTATTTGCATCAATAAGTGAGAAAAGGCTTGTTCCTCTTTCTGAACCAAAAACCAATCAGAGAGGCGTGCATCTTCTAGTCAAGATGCACGCAGAGACGCATGCATCTTCTGATTGCCCCTGATGTTCGTCAAACCAGCAAGACAAGCGTGCTTGCAGGCATTGCCGCATATCAGGGACAGCTGATTGCCCCTGAAAATGAGCAACCACGCATTGAACTAATGCATGCAGTGATTGCCGATTTTAGGAAGAAACATTCAATATATTCCAATTATTATTTGGATGCACCAGACATGACGTACCACAAAATCTGTTGAGAAAGTGCATGCATTTCTTCAAGTATCGATCGAAGAAATGCGTGCTTAAACAAATATATTTTGCAAACGAGTTTTACCTCAAATCAAATCATGATTTCTTCTTTTAACAAAAACGAAAGCAACGACCAGACAGCAATTTAGCTCAGCAACGTTTCGGGACCATGTCCCTTTATTCAAGCTCTTCTATAAGCAAAGTGAACGATTAAAAATTAGGGAATATTACAAAATTAAAAGTTAAAAATTTAAATTAAACGAGCTAAATCACATAGCAGATTTAGAAAAAAAACAAAAACCGGCAATTTCGAAGATGATTGTTATTTTTATTTCGAATCGCGTTCTACGTACATTTTCAGCAATTTTCAATAAGTTTCAGATGGTCCCTTGAGAAATTTGGACATGCACAACATGTGCGTAAACGAGAAAATTTCCTTTCTTGAAAACATGCTTCTTAAAGCTTCTTAAAACAACTTCTTAAAGCTGGCCAAATATATCTGGTTATATCTGGAAATTTGGCAATTTTAGGCGTGTCCGAAAAGTCAAGCGCATATTTCTGAGCATTTTACTCACCGTAGTTTTAAAAAAAGGAAAATTTCAAACTGATAGTAATTAGACTTCATTCATGTTTTTTTTTATAATTGACAGATTAAAGCATTTCATTTCTCGAAATTCACATTCTAAAAAACAGAACTTTTTGAAAATTTCGCATTTCCGGACATAACATTCCTCGTGCATGACCGCGGGTTTAAGACAGGCATATTTCGACGTTTTTACCACTGTTTTTACGTTTTTTATACCAATGAAGTTTAGGTTCGCGTGCTTCTAACTGCGATATTTAATAGCCTATTAGGTTAAACTGAATTCGAAGCTACAGAGTCCACCACCATCATCGACTGACCATTGTCCATTTCGATTGAAGTGGCCAAGTACGCGCGTGCGGCTGATCGAGGACGCATGCATCACGTGGCGCTTAATCCGCGAAGCTTTTAAGAACATGGTTTCAAGTGGAAAGCTTTCTCGGACGCTATAAATAGTGACCCAAGGCCGAAGCGCCGTAGACGACGAGTGCAAATAGAAGCTTGATTTGGAGAGCAATACAAATGGCACGCGACCCAACCAACACGAATGGAGTGCTCGAGTGCAAAACGAAAGAAACGAATCGTACACAATGGCCGAAACGGTCTATTTATAGATCACACGCACGGGTTCACCGTGAGGACCCTACAAAACCCGAGTGCCTGATGCAATTATCAACAAATGAGTGAAAAACTAAGAATTTTTTCTCCCAACGCTATAAATATCTGGAATGGTTTTTTTCCCCCTCGAAACGTCTTTTTCGTGAAGAACGTTTTGCGGTGGAACCTCGACCATTAAGAAGAAATCGCTTAATACGAATTTCGGATAGTACGAAGTCGTTTCCAGTCCCCGTCCTATGGTATGGACGAACAATATCCGAATTCGGATAATAGGTATTTTCGGTAAAAACGAATGAATTTTCGAATTACCGAGCATTCGCGTGATGTCGCGTTAAAACGAATTTTAGATAATATGAAAAACAGTATGCTATGACGGGAATACCAGGATAAAATTCACAGCACATTCCCATTCATATACGGTACGTGAGGTAGGATTTCATCCAAACTTCGATGGAAATTTAGTCCTCATTGTTGAAGCAAACCTTTGCACGGTAATTTTTTCTTTTTCAATTTCGATGTTTAGAATTACTCATATTATTCACAAACCTTTGGAAACATCTCGTATTTTGAATTATGTTCATACAGTAAAACCTGGAAAAGTGACCACCTTTGAATGGTTACCACCTGTTTACGTTGACCACCTTTGAATGGTGACCACCTGTTTACGTTGACCACCTTTGAATGGTGACCACCTGTTTACGTTGACCACTTTTTAGTGTATTGTTTTTTCTAGTGTACATTTCCTTC
>JAQGBX010004051.1:0-16028 GCA_034698745.1 Megaphyllum sjaelandicum | reverse complement strand
TCCAACTGCCAACTGGTTTTGGCTGGCACTTTTCCCTGCTGGCCGCACTTCCGGTCAGCCAATAAGAGCACTGGATTATCTGACCTAGATGCACATTCAGTTCTAGGTCAGCAGACCAGTGCAAACCACTTAGTTGCTGCCCCAACTGCAGGCGTGCTCGCAACTATTTGAATACCCTAATTATAACAGATTTTCTTTTGGCACCCCAGTTACGGTGAAGGCCGCTTAATTCGATCAGCCAATTTATTCGATCAAAACCTTCAGAACGAATTTTTTCCTATACTGCCCTTTATTAAAAAAGCTGCTTACTTGGATCATCTCATCACTACTTCGATCAAATTGCCACATGTCTACATAACGCTTACATGCGAAACAATTTTGACCAGCTATCGTACAAGCACAAACACGTTTGGACAACGCACTTGGATGCATCCAATGAATCAGTGCCTGTGCTGATATGGATTTTCTGCGTTAATTTGAAAATGAAATGTCAGCAGTTGCAGCAAGCAGGTATCATCAAACACTACTTATAAGTGTGTTTTTTGACATTCATCGCTTATTCGATAAAAATCGCAGGAACCAACATGATCGAATTAAGCGGCTTTCACTGGGTTTGAAGCTGTGTCGTATCAGACATGCTTAGTAGTGGCATGAATAAATTACTATTAAATAGGTGTATTACCTTCGCCATTACAATCTACATGATTTTGTTCCAGTTGGCTTCCATTTATCATCATCAGCCAACAGCAGATGACGAGACCTATGTGCGAACGGATGATGTCGAATCGTACCTCAAGACTGATGAGGATGATGGTGGGACTGCCGAATGGGAAGAATCGATGAAACGCTGGGTCAACCGTTAACCTCTAACCTACAATCTCCTTAATCACAAACGTTCGCTTCTTTTTTTGATGCCAAAGACAGAGTAAGATAAATAAAAGATGCGATCGTTGAGCTTTCCCTTCAAGGTACCAAAGCCTGGCAGACGAATGCGGAAATGCGGTAATTTGCTGGACAATTTGAGCATGGTTGGGACAAAAAATCCACTTAATGATCAATACTGTCTAGAGAAGATGTGATGGTTTTGATTTCTGAAAAGTCTTCAGTTATATAGGCTTGAGACTCAGCTCTATCAATTTAAAGAAGTCCAATGCATAAAGAGCATGCTATTCGGCATGTTTTTGTTTCATTTTATAAAGTTATTTTTAAAATTTTAATAAACATGCTGAATCAAAGAAAGACAAAATGATCCCTTAAATGGCTTGCTTGCCTCAAATATGTTCTTTCGCTGTTGATTATTAAGTGGAATGGGGTCGTATGAGCATTTCGAATGATTAATAATTAAAGAGTATTTACATTATGTCTTCTGAAAAAAACAATGCATTATCAAGGGAAATTACCAAAATGAGTCAAGCTAGTTTATTTCTTTAAGTCAAGTATTAGAACATAATTAATTACTTGATTTTTCTTTCTTTTTATCATGAAAGTTCGTTCAAAATCTGCATTTAACGTAGTCTGTCAGAAAGTGGCCAATATGTTCCCTTTTTTAAGGTAAATCACGTCTTTTTCAAATTTTCCGATGAACTGCTTTTTGCTGTTTCAACAGCATTTTTTTAAAAAAAAATTATAATTTAAGCCGACCCAAGACTCATTAGTAGTAGGCTTTTAAATTTTGGACTCTTGTTTTGAAAGATTCCTGAAAATTGTGAGTGATGACTGCAAAACTGCATTTCCGAACTGCATGGCTGTTTTTGAGGCCCTACCTTAATTCTTGTGGATTGCTATCTCCTGGGCTACCTATGGGTCAAACTAGCATAATATCTAGAAACTCATGCTGCATAATTACTCCCAGCCCGTTTCAGGTCTCGAAAAGGTCAGCAGGTCAGCACGTACTGCCTCGAAGTGAAAACAAGGACCAAAGATATTATTATTATTCAGTGTACAATACAAAACGTTATATGGAAATGTAACGCTTCTATACTCGTATTATATACTTAAGAGTGTATCTCATCTTGTTTCAAAGTACTATAAATATTATATGTTGCTGGAAATCAAAATTTGTCAACTTTGTCTGCTGAAGCCAGTGAGCGTGTCCCACCCTCATGGTGTGACGTTTCGTCTCCGATTTAGTTTTTTGTTGAATTGGGAAGGGCACATCTGGCCATTTGCTAAACCCTGCAAGACACATTTGAAAAAGGTATTTTTGTAATACGTTTTGTAAACTGTTGCACGAATTTATATTGCCATTTCAGTTTAGAGCCTCTTAAATGGACTTCCATCGAACGAGCACAGTAAGCTGTTTGACTTTCTAAAAATCATTCTTAAGAAATCTAAGATTTCTAATTCCTACATGTACTGTAGATAAAAATGAAGTTCATTGTCTGCAACTAGAAAACCTCAAATTCCACTAATTCAAAATTAAATTTCGGTATAAGAGGGTGTCATAGCACAGTATGGTCATAGTGTTCATAGTTTTATGCAGAAAATGAAATTTATGCGGTACACAGTATCAGGGAAAAAAATTGATTCAGATGTAAAAAAATCGTTTTTGTTCTTAAAATGTTGTAATTCCCGAAGCATAATAACATTTTCTAAAAACTTGATTAGGCTACACAATGTAATTTCGACTAAGTTTGTTACTTTTCCAAGTAAATTATGGTACTGCACATTTTTTCCCAACTCCATTGCTGAGCAGTTGATCAGTGAGTTGATTCTTACCATGTGTGGCCATGGTCAAAGTTGAAGATTATCAAACATTTATTGAGTGTTAAAAACCAGCATCTTCATCACAGTATGATCTTCATAAACGAAACTGCGCTAAAAGACTGTGCTAAAAGGGAGTTTTTGTAAAGTTATTATATTCTGGCCGCCAAATACATCAACCTTGAATCATTGCCAAAACAAATTAAAAGGACTATTAATAGCGGACTTTTGACGACCATGTGTTGAACTAGAGATCAGTTTCAACACATGCTGAAAACTTTTTCAAAGATTCACTTGATAACTAGCACTTGTAGAGAGAGTGCCTAGCCAGCATTTGCGGACCATTCTTGAAACATTCCACTAATTTTCATCGAAGATGGCCTCCATTGTGCGAAGAATTGTGGCTCCAAGCACCTGGGCTAAACCCATCGCACCATACAGGTAAATGGGGTGTTTGGGGAATTTTTTTTTTACAAAAACGCGTAAAAATGAGAAAGACATGAAGTGTAATCAAAATTTATTAGTTAGTGCCATTGCAGATTCAACTCAAGTATTTGGGTTTTGATAATTCTGAACAAGCTTTATGGTGAGTTTCGATGTACAGTACAACAATTACTGTATTTTCCAAAGTCCACATCATAAAAACATTGTTGAGTTTAAATTTAATTTTCGAATGAAGTTTCATGTTTGTTCTATGGGATCATTTTGGGATCATAAATGATTGAACTCCAAAAAACGAAGTTCATCGATCAGTTTAGAACTTTGAAGCAAAAAAAAAAAAAAAAATTTTTTTATTGCTTCAAGAGTTAGCCAGAAACGACATTTATGCGAAATAAATCGAAATTTTATCTGTAAACCTATAAAATGTAATTATTGTATATGGCTGAAAACATGCTTCTGCAGCATTGAAGATATTTTGTAAAAATAATGCCCAATGCCCTTGGATAAGTGCATCGTTTTGGCAAAAATTGGGTTCCAATATTTCCCCCATATCACACACAAAATCGAGTCTTTTGGGGGAAGAAATTCGACCTTGTTTGAATGAGTACAATACTGTACCAACAAATGGTGGTCACGGTTTACCCAGATTGGCTTGATCACGTGCCAAGGCTGCGCGCATAATTCCATCCACGGGCCCATTACAATAAGCATAAAATTTTTAGTGCAGAAAATAGCCATTCGGAACGGGATCCTAATCGCTAATGCGCACCCTGGCAATTCGGCCTGTTGTTGAAACGCGTGAATAACCCAAGGCCGTTTCCCAGGTCATTAATCATTCGATTAATTCAATGCGCTCGACAAGTTGCAGCCTGTGTCTAAAAGCTATATTCAAGTTGTCCCCATAGCAGCGCGTTTTGCTTACTGCATCATTTGCGCAATCTTTTTATTTTCTCGCAGCCCTGGCGTGCTCGTCAACAACACCTTGTACGTGTCCGGCCAGATTGGAATGGACCCCAAAACGCAACAAATGACGCAAGGTGGCGTTGAGAACGAAACCAAACAGGTGAATCTTGAGACAATCTCAAAATATGAAAATTTCTCAATATGAAAATTTCCCAATTTCTGAATCATTGAGACTTCCAATATTTCTGAATCTTTGAAACTACCAATTTCTGAATCCATCAGCGCGTATGAAATCTTCAATCGTGACAAACTTAATTAACAAACGTTCAAGCTGTTGCAAACCATGGACATGTGAAAGACAATCATGAATTTGTCAGCGACGATACGATGAATATTTTCAAATCTTTTGTGAATATTATTAAAAGTTTGGGAGCGAAGGACCAAGTATAAGGTATATAAGCTTTGGATGCGAACCTTTAATTGAAAAGTTAATTATTTGGAAAGAAAGCCCTAAACAAAATTGGAATTTTACATTGGATCGTTCAAACTCTTGAAAAATGTGCGGAAAATTTGGAAAGCATACTGCAGAATTGTTAAGATCTTCGCTGTACAACACTTTCTTGGTGGCTGGGGCAATTCTGAATCTCTGAATAAACATGAAATTAACGTCGCTAAATCATTCAGAATAGTTTGTAAACGCCACATGTGTAACTGGTACTGGATCTGAGGATTGAGAAGATGTAATGTTACAATTGAAACTGCGGAAGTTTTTTAAACACTTTTGAAGGGCATCTGCGAAAACTGCTGAATTGTACAATCACTACATATGTACCAAGAATCTCTGAACATTAAAGCAGAATTGTTCGAAATCTTTGTAAAAACCCTGAATTTCGAAAACATTTGAATTTCTTGTTAATACAGTATTGAATACATGAAATGATTTCCATTGATATTGAATTCCAACAGGCTTTGGACAACATAGGGCATATCTTAAAAGAAGTCGGAGCAAATTACACGAATGGTATGCTCGTTTGAAGTTTCCTTATAAAACCAGTTAAATGACACTATTGTATAGCCTGCATTTTGTCCGACTTATAACAGTGGTCAAGACAACCATTTTGTTGGCAGACATGAAGGACTTCGAGACTGTCAACAGAATCTATGGTTTCTGTAAGTTTATGAACATTTCTATACATCTAGGTTCTCCACTTCTTCACAGTTTCTCCACTAACCGCTAATAATCTCTTCCAGATTTCACCGATTCGGCTACTTATCCTGCCAGAGCTTGTTACCAGGTTGCCTGCTTACCCAAGGTTTGTTAGTTTGTAATGTCCAATATAGACACAATTAGACACATTACATGTATATATTGGGTACTCATTTTGTGATTTTTTTGCTGGGAAAAGAACTGCAGGGTAGAGATTGAAGCCATTGCTGTTGTCGGGGACATCAAGGAATCTGATTGACTATCTTCCAAAATTTGAGTAAGGAGTGTGGGATGGAACGAATTCGGTTAGCTACTTCAGGCAGTGTAAACAGATTATTTTTTAATCATATTAAACAAGTACAAATTAAGTCGACATTTTGACTGAGATCGATCGACATGACACTGTAACAAATAAAATGGGATACTTTTAACAGCAGCAGTACTTCTGCAGTTATTGGACAAATCAATATATTCCGCAATTGCCCCGTTAATCATAACACCCCTTGCGAATGACCAACAGATGTGTACCTATGCATAATGGATAACGAGTTTTTGTGTGGAATGTAATGTCTGATCAAACTAATCAAAGGTATTGATGCGGTGATTGCACCATGATGAAGGATTTCTGAAGTGGTTAATTGCATGTCCGAAATGATTGGATATGACCCATGTCCGAAATATGGTTAGATGCCGCCATGCCCGATATGATTGAACGTTTGTGTGTACAATTTTATCCGTGTCTGACTTGGTGAATGTGCTGTTTGAGGTGATATGAACCCATACCTGGAGTGGTTCTATTCACATGTTAACGAAAAGTTCCAAATTAATTGTCTTCGTTATTTACGCACGTTTGTCAAACGTGTAGAATGGTTGAATTGTATATGGTGCGATTTATACATACAACTTACAACACAGATAATTTGGAGTAATATTATGTTTAGGTCTAGTTGCATGTTGTTGCCTGGTTTATGGAAATGCCAGATAGAACACGATTACTGTACGAAGTGGATAACTTTCTCATTAACCCGAGAAGATTCTTGACCTGCCATTGTTGAAAATCCGTTTCCGTTTGTCCTATCGTCTTGAGATTCTGCTCCTGAGCTCTGCATGTTATTGGACCTATTTTGCGTATCCATTGGCGCATTAGCGTCATTGCTGTTCGAGTCTTTGGAGACGAAATTGACCAACAGTGGACTGGAAGGGTCAAATGTCATGTTTTCAAGAATGTCAGAGTCCATGACGCAGGCGCTGTCATTCAAGCCTAGAACCTCTGCCATTGTTTTGGAGTACCCGTGGGTGGTGCCATAAACTGTGTTTCCATCAGTGCCCGGGATTTCCCCTTTTTGCACGGGAGCAGCGAGCCAGACACTGTTCTCTGCTGGAATAGCCATCTTCGGCACCTGCAGCAGGCTGCGAGATTGCAGGGTGTCCGGCGCATTGGAGTCTAATGATTTGGACGAGAACTTTTTGGGAGAGTTCCCCAAACTGCTGGAGTCTAAATCTTCGAGGATGACTGGCAGACGCGGATTTTCCATGGAGGCCATCGGCGAGCGGTCTCGAATCGAAACTGCATTACGTTTGGCGTTACTGCAACTGTTCAGCCAACTACTGCGAGTCTGCAAGGATCGCGTGGACACGGATCTGTTGATGGGCACACTCAAGGAGTCTATGACAGAGGTAAAGAGCTTGGACTCTGTGCCTGTTGGATCCACTTCGGTGATGACTGGCAGGCGTTGGTCTGGAAGGGCTTCGTCCGACTCCATGATCTCTTGCAGCCACGAATCGTTACAGGAGGAGGACTTGCGCAGCTTTGAGGGACAGATGGGTGGCAGACGGGATCGCTTGCTATCTGTGACATCAGAGAGCTGCTTTTGTATCAGGCCTCGAAGGGCCCGCATCCTGATGGACTCTAGTTCCGAGCCTGGTAGCGTTGCAGGATTCAATGGCATTGATCTTGATTTTCGCGGACTGCACGGAAAGGTGACGGACGGAAAGGTTACACCACGTGTGTTTTGAAGGCTCGGCGGTTTTTTACTTTGGGCTTTGAAGATGGAGGGCAACATTTCTCTGTCCTCTTGGTGAAATTCCGGAGGACAGATACCACTCATGACATGGTCAATAGAAGCTGACGATTTTGGAAGATTTTCCACTGTCTTACATTCAGCGGCTTTGTCGATGATGTCTGTTGATGGACGATTTAAGACATCTGAAATAAATCAAAGTTAATTCATACATTGATTCAGAATATTTTAATTCGATATATGATAAGGATTCAGAAATGGTGACTTAGTAGGCATGCATGTACTCTACGTTGCAAGTTCAGAGAGAACATTTTTGTTTGCTCTCAATTAAATCAGGTCATATCAGTAGCCAACACTGTACAGGTACATAATTTAAAAATCTGGACTTTTCTACTTTTTATCAATTTTCCTATTATTTTATTTTTAAAAGTACAATAATTTGTAACTTTCAAGGAGAATACATGTATACTAGCTGTGTGGATTTACTTCCGTTCGCGTGGTTGTGCGTTGAAATACAGTTGAAATTCGTATCTTAAATATTGAATTTAATTGGTAATTTCCCAATTTTTGCTCATTCTTCCTTTAGTTTTCTATAGAGCGTTTGTGATTCGATTTATTGGGGTACTGTACTCAGACTGAAGACTTACGAATTGTACTTTGGAAGTCGTAAAATCGTGTGTGAAAAATCGAGACGCTAATTACTTAAAAATTCACTGACTAGGTTATCGCTGTTGTTAATAAAATTAAATGCAATTAATGTTTTAATCAAATTACTGCAGTATTTTTTGCTCACGTACTCATGTACTGTATATGTACATGCATAATCTAAACAATTTTCGAATGGACAATGACCCCTGCAAATGAGAATCTGATTCATTTATGAATTTTTAAATCAGTATTGGGTTGCATCCTCATAAAAAATCCACTATCGCGTTCTTCATCCTTCTTCATTCAATCTCATTGATTCGCTATACCCGAATGTTTCAATTCTACGTTTTTTTCCGTATTCCTTGTTCTGGCCCCACATGACCTTGGACATAAGTCGCTAATTAAGCCCAAACAAACAATCCTCAAGTTGTTGCACCGGAGGCTATTGTCCTCTAGTCAATGTTAACTTCCCTATATGGTGAATTTTATCTGATTTTTTAGAGACAGAAACCCAAGGTTCAAACAAGTCGATTCCGAGTGTTGTTGACGATCGGTGCAGCCTCTGGAGGATCGGAACGCCGATAATCGATAGCCGACATTAAGGCACGCGACAGGGGATAAAAAGGATAGAAATCCGGATCAATTCCCAGGTAAGTTCATTGGCAACGCAATCACTTTCAAGGATTTCTTGAAATTGCCGAACACGTGGCCAACCATCAGGCGTTAATTACTTGACCCGGGGCGCCTTAATTATTCATGCGACGAGTTAATTGCTGGAATCGTTCCCGGGGTCTTCTGCACATTTCCAGGGGTGGAAAACTTTGTTGCTGATCTGTTTGCAGCCGACAAACGTGAGGGGAAAACTGAACTCACGTGCACGGTTTGGCAGTTGAGAACTTTGAGAAACCAGGGCTCCGAAAATGAACGTTTGCATAGGAAATGCTTCAACTGTCAAGGGTACGTGCTCAGGGATACGCTTTGCGGATCTCACTTTAGCAGTTGCGAAGTCATGTGTGCAAAGACAAGGTAATCGCTGTTTATGATCCAAGGAATGCATTCAATTACTCACGTGACTTAGCAACTGCATGCAAACGTGCGATTCGCAGAGGTTAAGTCTGAGTACCCTATAATGTATGTTCATCACTTGATAAAGCACGTTTATAGAAAACTACCTGGGGCAATTAATGAACAGTCTCGGGGAAATTAATAAAAAAAAACTTGATGAAAGATACAACGAGGAAATTCGGAAAATGTAAATTTTGGAATATTTTAAATACACGGATAAAAAATCTAACCCATTAAAACTGATAGTTGATGGCTAATCTCAACGAAAATGTTAACTTTGTGGCAAGTTCTATTAGGAAATTAATAGAATTAGCAACTAAACAAGAAAATTCGAGAAAATTGAAGTTCACACTTTTCCTGTTTATTTGTTTACTCAACTTCATATGGGAACGTGAAATTAAGTTCAAAATTCAATGAAAATTCAAATCTTAAAAAATCACAATATACACTGTATCAGAAAGTTGATATGGAAACAATGAAAACTGTAAGTGAAATGTAATTAATACTGCATACTCTAGCCTTAATAATATATAGAAATTATATGTTTTATAGAAATTAAATCGAATAAATGTAGTTAAATGATTGAAATTTGACAAAGAATCCGAAATTCAAACAATTGACATGGTCAACCATCCTAATTATAACGACCAGCATGCTAGAACCAGAGATGTTAGGAAAAACTACAGCAAAATCAAGACTGACCACAAAGCGAACATGGAAACGCGCGTGGGACGGGTCAAGAAATGAAAATGCACTCACCTTCACCGTCGTGGATCCTAACCGGACTGACTTTCTGGATCCTAACCGGGATACGATCTCGTTTCCTGGAGTTTGCGCTCCCGGTCGCCGATTTGGGCTGTAAATCCTCCTGTAAATGGATGATCCTGATGCCGAGCGTGCAGCCCATGACACCTGACGTGCGCCTGTCAGTCGGCTGACTTGGGCGTCGTAACCAAGGCCCAACCTCGGTATCAATATTCGAGCAAGAAACCGAGAAATGCTAATCAATAATCCAGCGGCTAAAAACAGCTGGCAATGAGCGGGGAATTCTGGATCCGGAAGAGCGGAATTCGTCTTGCTGCGAAGGCAAATAGCGCCATTGAGATGGTCATGAAGAAAATACCTGCAAAGGGCAAACAAACTTCATTCAGGGTAGTTCCAAAACTTGTTTTTGCAGAAAGGCTACTTTTAGAAAATTAAGTTAATAAGAATGACTGCATTTAGTTTTGAATCGCTTCCTCATTTATTTAATTTGAAGAAAACTTCGAAGACAAGGAAGATGAATGGCAAAGAAGTGCTGTACCAAACATAATACCCAATTTAACAAGAAATGTACATGTATTATGGAACATCTATTTTGCAAACTTGACAGCTGTTGCTTCAAATATATTATTTCAACTTTTCGTTTAACTGTTAAGATAAGCAAACAAGTACTGTGTTATTTCACTAAGCTGCAGCCTGGATTGTGGATTTAAGAAATAAACTAAATCTGTGAATCTAAAAATACGGGAAATATGATAAAAATTTTCATCTCATAAGAAATCTCATTTTTGTAATGAAATAATTCATTAAAAGCGAATAGTTTAAGAGTTTAAAAAACAAAAATTATTTAATTAGAATAGAAAAAAAAAGTACAACAAAGCCTTTAATTTAATTCTTTCGGTTTAGTTTTTTTTAAATAAATAAGAATACTAAAAAATATGAAAAAAGTCAAAATAAGATTACTATAAAATATTCCTATATTAAATCGGCCAAGATTGTTTTCCCATCCCATCCTTGTCTTAAAAGTCCTGGTAATTACGGGAAAATTAACTAAATTCTGTTGTTGGGGTCCATCATGACTACACTGCTTATTAGTCTGACTTAAATTGTACGATGATCCCCCCCTGTCACATGGTACTAAATGTATGTGCTGACTGCAGGGTAAAGAATTGAATTGAAAATATGAAACAAGTCAAGAAACAAAAAAAGGAAAACTGTCTAGGAAAGAAAGAATAAACAATTTTCCTAAAACAATCTTTATGTTCATTTAGCATACCATTACAATACATGTACAGTATCTCCAAAAACGTTTGAATTGATAGAATTTGAAATTATTCGAGTTATCAAAAACACGTGAAAATTGCTTTTATTTCCAATGTAAGTTATACAATGAATCTCATTACATTTTTTTACAGAAATTATTTATTGAAAGCAAAAAAGGGTTACATGGGCTCAGCCGGGAATTGAACCCGGGACCTCTCGCACCCGAAGCGAGAATCATACCCCTAGACCACTGAGCCAGCGAACTGATACAAGGTCATTGCCAGCTGAGCGCCTAGGTAAACCTTTTCTCTCTCATGTTTAGGACATTGGAAATTGATTCCTTGTTTATCGTCCTAAAATGGCGGGACCTGTTTTTTTTTCCTTTTCTTTTTTGAAAAATATTGTTAACCCGAATTTTCAATTTTTGCGGGGCAGGTGGGATTTTTTTGCCGCTTAATTCGATCACGCTTAATCCGATAAGCTATTTTATTCGATCAAAACCTTTGGAACGGATTTTTCCTATACTTTTCTATATATTGGATCATCTCATCACTTAATTCGATCAAATTGCCAAATGTTTACATAACGGCATAGCGCAAACACGAGAAACAATGTTGAGCAGCTTTCGTACAAGCGCGGACACGTCTGTACAAGGCGCATGCGTGCATCTAAGCATAGGTACTGTGGCATAGGCTACCTAGTAGGGGTATTCAAAAAGTTGCAGCCCCGCCTGCAGTTTGCTGCAGTCAGGGCCGTGCTTAGGGTTTTGGTGGCCCTGTGCGAAGTAAAAATTGGCGGCCCCTTTTTTTATTTATGTATTTTTTTTTTTGCTCAGCCTGTTTTTTTTTTTTTTTTTTGGGAAATAATGGTGCTCCCCCCCCCTCCCCCTCGTGGTGGGGGCCAGCAGATTTGGCTCCGCCCCTGTCGCGTATTGCCTGAAAGTGCACTGGCTGAACTGCAGCCCCAAAATCCAACTGCAGGCGTGCTCGCAACTTTTTGAATACCCCTAGTATGATGCATCAATGGCTCTACTCAGATGCATTTTCTACGTTATTTAGAAAATGAAATTTCAGATGTTGCAGCGAGCAGGCATCATCAAACACTTCTTAGAACTTTTCTCCAATTCTGAAATATGTTACGTGATAATTGCACGATGACGAAATCTTCATAAACAAAAATATTGACAATTTTTGATTTCCTCTATTTTTGTTGGCATAATAAGAATGAGATGATCCTCGGTTCTGTTGATGGCATAACTGTTGCTGCCAACAACAATCAATTTGGAACGCTCACATCCTATCAAAATTTTAATTAGAAAAATTTCAAATTTGGCTAGTAACCTAGTTATTACTATAGAGTCTAGACACAGCACTGTGTATTATTTGAGAAGTCATGTTGTCATATGCCATCTTTGTGAAGCTTTCCTTATTGAATTGCTAACCAGTCCACAGAATGACCAGTCGCAGAGCTGTACTTTTGTTTGTCAATGTTTTACATCTTATTATTTGTATCAAGTTTACACTGCATTTGGTTTTGGTTCACTATAATAAATTGCAACCGAAACTACTGTATATTACTTGTTCATCAGATGTTCATTTTTCAGAGATCACATGTTCATAATAGGCTCCAATAAAAATCATCTGACAGCTGGAGATTTTGATCATTTTTCGTGGTTAAACATAGTTTCAGCATGTGAATAAATGGACAAGATTCTATTTTTTTTTTCGATATTACAGTGAAAGGCGACAGAAAATTTTCCAAGAAAGCATGTTTGATCTACTCGATAACGGCGAAATGTTTTGAAAATATGTAAAAAAAAAATGCCGGTGGGCCCAGCCGGGATTTGAACCCGGGACCTCTCGCACCCGAAGCGAGAATCATACCCCTAGACCACTGGGCCAGCTCGAAAAGCGCCGTGTATAATGCTATGTAGGTGCAATACATGCCTCTGACAGTTAAAGCGCTTTTACCAACGGCTTTCCACTAGGCGGCCAACAAAAGCGCAGCCATTTTTAAATCCCGAGAAACACGCTATCGGGTCTGGTAGCAACGTGCTTCAGCGCGAGTGGTCCGTAAATTACCAAATTGTTTTAATCTCGGTTTGAATCTTTTAATCAACATTAAATCGGCCGTTAATGTGTCACGGTGAAATGACGGACGATAGTTTTAACAAGGGAAAAGGATCGGTTGTGCCACAGCGAGTCAACTGCCGGTACGTCAATGCGAAATATTTCTGGGTCAGGATTCGTCTGTTGAAATTACACTTTTAAAAATCACGGTAAGACACGGTTTTAATATTATATTTTAAGTTTTAATAATAAGATTTTAATAGTTTTTTAAGAATATTGGAACAATCTTTAAGTTACGAATTAATTTGCGAATGAATCTGTTATAAATCATCTGAAACAACCCTATGTCGCTTCGTGGCGCCTTTGATCAGCTGAGGAATTAAAGGCGTCAAGGTCGTTTGACGTGTTGCGCCATTCTCGTGAAATCTTCGATTATGAATTACGAAATAAAGGACTACAGGTACACAGTTTTGTTTGAAAATTACTGGAATAACTTTTGACAGCTAGATTATTCAAATTGTTTACACTGTCCCGGGGAAGGGATTATAATGCTAATTACATGTATGTCTATCCGCCAAAGTCATATTTACAAAAAAAAAAAAAAGGTCAAAAGCTTTGACATGAGAGAATGTTTATTGAAATCTCGAAATGGATTATAAACTTAATTAACTGAGTTTTAGCCATTAGTTTGCTTGATGATGATTTGCAATTCGTGCATTCGTAATATACACTGTGATTTGGTGGAATGTAGAACAAATTAAGCCTGATGCTGAACGTACTAGGGGTACTCGAACAGAAGCTTCTCAGACCGTACTTTAGTAGTCGTGAAGTCGCTTGATTAAAAATTCAAAATTAGCGCGCTAATTGGTTTGACCAATCCATGCAGGTTGTTGGTAGTTTTCTAACCAGTTAATACCTGCAGCCTATATCTTCCTTGCGCACGTGACTTCGCGTCTGCCAAAGTGCGATCTGTTAAGATTGTCTGAGTAACCCCCATTAAAGACATTTCAGCAGACACTCCGCGAAAACCCGGGTTTGTTGTTAAAAATCTCACCTGCAGGCAGTTGCGCAACCTTCGGCATAGATGGCGCTGGGAGTCTGAAATCGCCCGTTCAGCATAACTTAATTGTAAATAAACAATTGTGGATGTCATTGGAATTTTTAAATTTGAACGGATTTAGCAGACTTGCAAAACAAGAAAAACTTTTCTCCCGTGGATCTCGAAATAGGAATTTTCTCGTTTTCTGATCACTACTTAACTGACGCTTAGCTAAATTCGCCAAATTTTGCCAAATTATTAGGTAATATTATACAGTTCACAAAGTATCGATCACATTATTCAACTCGAAAATTGAAAAAATTATTGTAAGGTGCGTGTTAACTGACCAAAGTGACCAGTGTATAGGATGCTATAGCGGAACTCAAACAGAAGTTTTACGAATAGTAGCCTACTTTGGCAGTCGTGAAGTCATGCAGGAGGGAAATTTTGTAAGTTAAGAGTATGTCGATGTTGCTCAAGTGATTACACGACTGCCAAAATACGATTCGGAAAGCTTCTTTACCATAATTAAAATTGGAATTTATGAGTGTATATTTCAAGATCCTTTCTTTTACACGTTTATTTCTCTGGACAATGTTTTAAAGTGGTCCTTCTTTGCATCCTGCTATGTGAAGCATTTAATTCAACAACAGTGTCCAATAATGGCTAGCAAAAAAAAGTTCTGTTTAAGTAGTTTTTCACATTTATTCACATACATGTACATGTAGGAATGCCAAATTCAAGATGCAAAAATTCAAGTTATGAACATTTTTGCCGGAAGCAATTAAAGATGGTCGAAAACGTTCGCTCATTGGCAAATGACGTTGCTTTTCAGCCAAGAATCCGTGGCGCAAAGGCGCTCCTAACGGCCAAAATTGACGATAAAACTCTCAACAACAAAAAAACCGCTTAGTTTTTTGGCGGGGAGGCGCCGCAGCGCAAGTGTGAATCAATGCTGATGAGCTCGCTAGCGCGGGGTGAAATGCCTCCCATAACGCTGTCATTTGGCAAGATGTTTATGAAGTCGGCTATGATGGATGGCCTACTCCTACGCTACGAGGGGGCGCTGCTCGGGGGAGGGGGGAGCAGCCTACAGAATATGCTAAGATGCGCATGACAACGACTTAAGAACGACGAAATGTGCGAGATAAAAATGCAGAGGGCGCTTTTAATGGCGGCTACTTAACTTAAAATGCAAATTGGTGACGAGATGTCGGTTCGAGCGATTTAATTAACGCGAAATGAATGATTGTCCATCCACCGACCTTTGCACGCGCCGTTGGAGGACGTTATCCTGATGTCCTATACGATCCATGGACGCTCCGTGCATCTTCTGCAGATCTCGGGGAGATTGGGAAGATTTTCAGGAAATCCACTAAGTTCCAGAATCAAATTCTTGAATATATTCGAAGAGTAAGCCTATACCTGCATGGAGTTTCGAGAATTTATAAAAGGATTCCGACCACGATTCCATGATCTTTCAGCAGAATCTAAGATTTCTGAGAGATATACAGTACAAGTATGTTAGAAGGTTTCTACTAGGTTGATGATTCCATGCATCTCGCTGCGATATTGAAAGTTCCTGAGAGGTTTAAGATTCCTGCGAGGCTGAAAGATTCCGGCAAGGTTGAAAGATTCCTGCAAGGTTGAAAGATTCCTGCAAGGTGGAAAGATTCCTGCAAGGTGGAAAGATTCCTGCAAGGTTGAAAGATTCCTGCAAGGCTGAAAGATTCCTGCAAGGCTGAAAGATTCCTGCAAGGCTGAAAGATTCCTGCAAGGCTGTAAGATTCCTGCAAGGCTGAAAGATTCCTGCAAGGCTGAAAGATTCCCGCAAGGCTGAAAGATTCCCGCAAGGCTGAAAGATTCCCGCAAGGCTGAAAGATTCCCGCAAGGCTGAAAGATTCCCG